>CAUYRH010072210.1:0-33403 GCA_963574655.1 Perodicticus potto
TTCTATGCATCTCTCCCCTCTGAGACATATCCTAATCTCAGGAACCATGCACTCAAAATGGCAACCATCTTTGGCAGCACTTATGTCTGTGAACAGACTTTTTCCAGAATGAAACATCTGAAATCTCCAACCAGATCTAGACTAACTGATGCACTCTTGCATCACTTGTTACAACTAGCAGTGACAAATATGGAACCGGACATTGACCATCTCATTAGCCAAAAGCAGGCCCATCGTTCCCATTGAAATACTGGTAAGTTTGTTGATTTAACTTTATTTGTTCTTCATTTTAAATATTGTATTTGTTCCTTTTTTTTTTTTTTACTTCAAAATAAGATATGTGCAGTGTACATAGGAATTTGTTCATAGTTTTTTTTTAAACTGCAGTCCGGCCCACCAACAGTCTGAGGGACAGTGAACTGGCCCCCTGTTTAAAAAGTTTGAGGACCCCTGTTCTATACTATATTTTTACTGTACCTTTTCTATGTTTAGATATGCTTAGATACATGAATACTTAACATTGCATTGTAATTTCTGAGAATATTCAGTACAATAACGGGCTTGTACAGGTTTGTACCTAGGAGCAATAGACCATCCCACACTCAGTTTTGGTAAGTGCGTTCTATGATGTAGACACAGTAACAAAACCAATGCATTTCTCAGAAAGTGTCCCTGTCCTTAAGTGATGCATGACTGTATTTGCTACATATATGTGTGTGTATCTGTTACACACAAATGTGTGTATATCTGTTATACATAAATGTGTGTATACATGTATATATATATAAACTACACCAAAAGCAGAGATTCAAGTTTATAAAATATAACATTTTCACTAAAATAACTTGTTTTCAAATTTATCGGACTACATTTTGTAAAATTATAAGCTGCATTTAAAATATATCAAGGCCTCGTTCTTAATGCTAAACCTATCTTATGTTCCTTGTATCTCTGATAATCTTAGGTCATCCAGTTTCAAATGTTCTGTCTCATGCTCAGAAGCATGACACTCTGAGACCCAGGGACTGGTTTGATGGCTAAGAAGGATGGCTGACTAGGACTGTAGTGAGAAGGACGGCTATCCCACAGGTGATGGTGACTTGATGGAGTTAGAAACACTCATAAAATCTAATTTCATAGGAATTTATCAAAATATACTTTAGTTTATGGATGAACTCATCTTTTTGAAAATGGAACATGATTTGGTATCAAGAGATTCTATTATGAGTGCCGTTTACTAGTGATGTGGCCTATCACAATTTACTAAAACTCCATGAAAGAAGATCAGTTACTTGTTCTATACAACAAAGATAATTTTTTTAATTATCTGCAATTTTTTATTTCCTTTTATAAACTTTGAAGCAAGAACAAAGAAAATGATAACAAACTTGCTCATTTTTGTTACCCAGTTTTTGTTCACATCATCATGTAATATAAACTAAGTTTTTCTTTTAATTTGAAAATATTTTATTAATAATATAAAATCAAAGACAACACTGTTGGCCCTAACTTGTCTGTTTCACTGATTGCTTTGACAAGGTTTCAAGTCCTTTTTGTGTATGAATTGTCTTGACTAGCCCCACCGTCTCTTTCTCTTTGTTCTTCCTCTCCAGGGACTTGGTTTAAGTCTTCTTCACAGATAGACATTCACCAACTACAGTTGATCATTTTCAGGTTTCTGTTTTTCCACCTTATTTATTTAGGAGGATCTCACAAGCCTATCTCCTCAATTACTACCTGTACAATGCCCAGAATATCAATCGTTCAGATCTTTTCTCAGTTGAGAACACATCCCGGTGAAATTCTCCATGAGGAATATCCAAGCCTGTTTCTCCCCCACCTTTTTTTTTTGGCCGGGGCTGGCTTTGAACCTGCCACCTCCAGCATATGGGGCTGGCACCTTACTCCTTTGAGCCACAGGCACTGCCCACCTGTTTCTCCTCTTTGGTTTATCATGTCAGTATATGACATCGCCATCCATCAGGGGGCATGAACCACAAATTCCAGAACCATTCTTGACAACTCTTCTTACTCATTTCTTTTTTTTTTTTTTAATTCAAATCCATTTATTCCTAATTTTCGTGCCCATGTTCTAGAATATTATTATTTTAATTCTATTTGAAAATTTAAACTTTACATTTTAGCAGCACCAATTAATTGAGATGCTCTTATTCTTTTCATGGATAAAATCCTGAACCTCTGCTGCTTTCTGGAGGTGGTATTGCAATAGGTGACTGGTATTGCTCTTTTAATTTGTTTTTTAGGATTATATTTTTATCTCTTTTTTTTACATGAGTTAATTTTTTATGTTCAAACACAAGGATAATGGAATATATTTTCCATGCAAAATATTATATACGTTAAGTAAGATACGGTGGTAACAATGCAGTGTAGGTCTCCTGGGAAACAGACTCTGTGATAGAAATATACAAGCAGGAAGTGTATTTACTGGGCAGTGATGTCTAGATGAGGAAAGTGAGAGTGAAAGAATGAAGCGAGATAGACGGAGAAAGAAGTTGAACTCTATTGACGTCCTAACAAATAAATATCTTCATTGATCCCCTGAGGAACCTCTGAAGTTGGGAAAGACCCTCAAAGGTGTCTGAATTGAGGCAATGGGCAGTCTTTGGATACCTGCTACCCCACAGACAATAATAAAGATAATTTTATCAAACAAAGTTTTTGCAAAAATTAACAAAAGTGTTACAATTATAAAATCTGTAAGAACATATGTGAATATTACTTTTATATTAATATATGAAAACAAATTATCATCATAACTCATCGCCATAGTTAGCCCATGAATATACCTTTTTCTATAGGCTATAAACTAAAATACAGAGTAATTACTGAAAACATTCATTGCAAAATTAATTACCAGACATATTTGCTTTGCTTTCTCCTTAAAAATAGTGTTAATTATGTGCAATTAAATATATCATCCATCCTATTGGATTGGAATATCATCCATTCAATGGTCCTAGAATGAATTCCCAAATAATGACAGAAGTAGATCATGTGGGCTACAATTTTGCAGTACAATACATAATTCTCCTTTAGCAATTTAAGAGAAAGATTATTTTAGCATGCTAAAAATATTAGATTTTCCAACAGGAAGTGTTGTGACAGAAACTGAGCATTTAGAAAACTGACACAGGCCCTGAGCAAGGTGTTTCCAGGATCCCAGGGATCTACACTGACACAGGCTCTGAGTGAGGAGGTTTCACGATCTAGGGGATCAACACCAGGACAGGCCCTGGGCAAGGAAGCCCTGAGCAAGGAAGTTTCACGATCCCAGGGATCAACACTCACAGGCCCTGAGTCAGGCGGTCTCACGATCCCGGGGATCTACACCGAGACAGGCCCTGAGCGAGGTGGTTTCAGGATTCCAGGGATCTTCATTTTGATGGCCCTTTGTGTTCCTCTTGTCACTTGATAGCTGAGGGCTCACTTTCTTCCATGACCAGTTATCAAAGGCAATACCGTACATTTTTTGTAACCTATTATGCCAAGTTTGGGAGGATAGACATGTTTTGTGTTGTGCTCAAGTCTTCATTTGTCACTTGGAGGTGTGGGATTTAGGCTGGGGGCAATCCACAGGAAAAAGCACAGCTGCTGGACTGTTGGGTGGTTTTACCATGAACATTTTCCTCACTGTGTTGGGAGCACACAGAGAGACAGTGGGTTGTGATATGGAGGAAAACCAAGCGCACCTCCCACATATGGAAATACTGCCCTACCTTAATTCATGTCAGAGCGAATAATATTCTGGCATCTTCATGGGTTAACAGACAACAGCCCAAGCTCTGAGTCTCATTAATACTGTTTGGGGATGTCTTTGTTAGCTTTATTAGGACATTTTGGTTTGTTGATTTCAAAATAAAATAAAATAAATCTTAATCTAGTAATTTAATCAGATTCCAAAGGCAAATATCAATTCTATAAAGAAAGAATGAAAAATCTGAAGTGCTATTATGATTACATAAAAGTACATATAACCTGATTATTTTAAGCCAAGGTAATTAAGTTAGAAACATAAAGAAGTAAAACATTGAACATCCAAACTAAACCAAAAAAAACTAGTATGTAAGTACCTAGGAAGGGAGATACAAAGTCAGGCTACACGTGGCAGTCTTGGAGTAGGTAAGATCAATAGTCAAGCTTGGTGCCTGTAGCTCAGCAGCAAGGGTGCCAGCCACATACACCAGGGCTGCAGGTTCGAACCCAGCCTGGGCCTGTCAAACAATGACACCTACAACAACAACAAAAATAGCCAGGCTTTGTGGCAGGCACCTGTAGTCCCAGCTACTTGGGCGACTGAGTCAAAAGGCTTGGGCTTAAGCCCAAGAGTTTGAGGTTGCTGTGACCTGTGATGCCACGGTCCTTGGGACAAAGTGAGACTCTGTCTCAACAACAACAACAAAAAGATCAATAATCAATTTTTGTATTGCCTACTTCTATGAACTTTCTGAAAACCAGTCGTTTTAAAACTTAACTGCAGTTGGGAGTTTTGTGAGTCATCAGTGGTGCACATGTCACTTCCTAAAGTTTTCTTCATTTAATATTTCTGTGAGCTAAGCCTCCTTGCTGGCCCTGTGCCAATTTGCCCTTAGGTGACCTCTGGGCATTTGCCAGGACCTGGTCCTGCGGCCCACTGGCTTCTGGCACTAAGGGCTTCCTATTGTTCCTAACTTCCTGATTGGGTTTCTTCACCATCCTCTATGCTTGCCTCTATAAAATCAATTCCCTACATTATACTTCCTTTTTTGAAATACTTAAAGTATATCATCCCTTGTGGGCCATTATCTTGATTGATACAGCTACCAAGTTATCGATTTTTTATGCAAAGAAGACAGAAAAATGCATCATCACGTACATTGCTTTGCCTCCGCAGAATCTCAAGTCAGGTCCAGAACTATGAACCATTCTGTATCTGGGTGTTTGTTGCAAATGTCAAGTAACAAACTTGTTAGCAGGAGCGGTGGCCTATTTTTAGGGTGGCTACTAACTTCATATTAGAATTTATATCAAGAAATTATACCCCATAAAGAAAAGAGGAAAATATATAGGACAATTCTTTCTCTTGTGTTAAGGAATTATTTCCTCTTTAATTGTATTTTTTGATGTATTTCTGAATGATCCTTAGCTTCAACAGAGAATAGATGAGAAAAATAAAGCAGCAGAATGTTGGCAGAAGTCTAAGCCTGATTTTCTTACAGGGAAAAAAATCCCTCTCTTCAAAACTGTCTTAGTTTTCCACGATGAATGTAACCAACTTAACATGAGTCAAGCCTAAATAACACAGCAGCATGGCCTGTCATTTTCCCTCCATTGATCTTTGTGACCTATTCCCTAGTGCAGGTGACTTTTGTCATTTTTCAGAATAGAAGAAAATGGATTCCATGTGGATGGAATATGTCTATTAAAGTAAGCCAAGTGGAATAAAAAATAGTGAGAAGAGGATATAAAAATGTTTAAAGGATGATTTTTCTTTTAAAAAGAGAAGGTTCCATCACTCACCGAGAGGTAAGACAAATGATTGACTGACTGGGAAAGCAGGATGCTTTGAAGGTTCTGCCAGCAAAGCGACTCCACCCTGGACAGAAGCATCTGAGCGCAGGGGACCACCCCGGCCCCCCACCGGGACCGGCCCTTCCACATTCTGCCCTAAGAAGCTTATTAACAATGGTAATGAGAGTAACATGAACTCCAGATTTCCTCCACGTTACAGACCCTCACTACACATCACAATAAGTCACTGTTTCCATTGTGGCTTCAAATTATTCCTCAGGATTCTGCCTCTCCCTGTCATGCTCTGCCTGGTTTTTCTCCCGTAACACTTACAACTACTCGAGAGCTTCATGGCTTACTATTTTTGTCATATAAATCAAATGATATTTTTTCCCCTTTGGGGGAGATGGCAATATACGCAAGTGACATTCCTGGCAAATATCTACTGGTTATCATTTTAAGGATCTCTGTCTCCTCAATGGCTTGAAGGGATTTTCTTTTCTTTTTCTCCACGTTTACCACCAACTGTTCACACCCCTTAGGTGGGTGAGAAGTCATTTACTCCTTGATTTACCACTTGAATATTATTTAAGTTCTTCTCTTTGGTTTCCAAGGCCCTCTTTCAAAATGACCTTATATCTGATGGTGCCTGTGACTCAAAGGAGTAGGGTGCCAGACCCATATACCAGAGGTGGTGGGTTCAAACCCAGCCCTGGCAAAAACAGCAAAAAAAAAAAAAAAAAAAAAAAGTTAAAAAAATGACTTTATATCTCTATTAAAACCATTTGTTGTTACCCTGAATATGGAGTTTTCACGCAATCAGGAAGGCTGTTCTCACCACCTTCAAAAATTTCACCCTCCCCATACTTTTGCTAACACTCCCCGTCCTAGGAGCTAACTTTTGGTTATTTCTCTAAGCATTTGCCAAGGTCTTGTTAGAGTTCCACCGTCACATTGGGTAACACTTGTAGAAACTCCTCACCAAAACTAAACTGTTAATGATTCTCTGTTTCGGTTCTGACGAAGACAGCAGCGACAGCTACCCTGACAGAACCCACACTGGGGGCAGGCGCTATGCTGACCCCACTGTTCACAGGAAATCCTCCTCGCCGTCTTTGGAAGGAGGTGATGCTGCTATTATTGTTATCATCACGGTACAGGTGAGGAAACCAAATATTTCTGTGTGTAAATAAGATTCCTAATTTCATAGTAACTAATGAAACTAGACTATAAATCTAGCTTTCCCATGTCCAAGCTGGAACTCAAGAATTTTGACACCTGCTGCACAGTCAGCCTGCGGAGTCAGTAAGGTAGAAGTTATGCGAGGCATTATGTGCTCTCTTTGTCCTACATATAAAATATTGAGCCCTATGTACTTGCTGGTCCAGTTTTTAAATGGATATTTCATTTCACAGCCAAAATTTTATTGTGCCTATTAAGTAGGCTGCACACAAAAATAGTATATGAAGCCATGGCTTGTGATGTGTGCATGTAGTGTCAGCTACTAGGGAGGCTGAGGCAGGAGGATCAATTAAGCTGAGGAGTTTGAGGTTATAGGGTGCTACGATCACACTGTGAATAGCCACTGGATTCCAGCCTGGGCAACTCAATGAGACCCCATCTTAAACAAAAAATGGAAAAAGAAAAAAGTAGTACACACAAAGTTTAAATAATTTGAATTGAATGAAAACAGTTAAACTAATTTCATGTTTTTAAAAACTGAAGTCTTAAGTTAGAATATAGGGGAAAAAATATGTGATAGAATCATCCCCAAATGGAAATGATCAACATTGTTTAAAAAGTGTCATAACTTCATAATTTAACCAGATTCTGAAAAGAAATATATTATTCTTTCTTTCCCAATAGTCCATGAAAATTACTAATATTGTGAAGATGTTATTCTTCTTACTATCAGTTGTAAGTTTATAAATGAATTCTGTTCCAAACATTTAATGCTTCACCTGAATTTTGGACAATAATTTTCAGTGTATCCTATAGTCTGTTAAACAGTAATGGTATCTGGTTTCTTGCTTTTTTGGTTTGTTTGTTTATGTATTTATTTATTTGTGTTACCTAGGCTAGGCATTAGCCTAGCTCACAGCAACTTCAAACTCTTGGGTTTAAGTGATCCTGTTGACTCAGCCTCTTGAGTTACTGAGACTACAGGTATCTGCCACAATATCTGGCTATTTTTTTGTATTTTAGTAGAGACAAGATCTTGCACTTGCTCTGGCTGGTCTTGAACTCCTGACCTCAAGGGATCTTCCTACTTTGGCCTCCCAGAGTGCTAGGATTCCAGGTGTGAGCCACCATTTTTGCAAATGGCCCTGCCATTTTTGCATGAACTACACTATCATGTCAGCCATTATCATGGGTCATTGATAAGGAATATTACTGTTGCTTCTTTTGTTGGAGAGTTTTCTTTAAAATTGGCTCAGTTGACTCATAAGCCGAAGGAAATGAAGTCAGGAGAGTGAAAACTGGAGATAGGTGTAGACAGAGCTGATATTATGTAGAAGGATGTGAGAGTGAAATAGCTGTATAATTTTAATTCTGGAAGCCATTTATAGGTATGCAAACAATGCATGTTTTACATCTGACATTGACCTCCCAACCATCGGGCAATTCCAAGTGACAGAACTCCTAGGTGGTTCCCGGGGATCCTGGACCCCACAGCCACCTAGGGGGCACCTTCAGTTTCTTTTGGTTGTCTAATAGACACGGAAGTTATTTTTATACACCAAAACCATTTGGAAAGATATGTTGAGTGAAAAACCTGCTGCATTTAGAAACTAGATTTGAGGGAATTAGATGTTTCAAAATACATGGTTGTTAGATTCCAAATCTTTTTTCTTTAAAGCCAGCTTGCACATCAATAAAAACCTAAAATTTTTTGGACGTATTTTAAATGTCTGTGACAGTCAAAATAATAGAACAACAATGGAGTAAAAATTAAAAAACTGGCTTTATTACTTTGCAGCCTAGTGACCTGGGGTAAATGACTTAAATTCTGTCTCCTCATTTTCAAAAATTTTTAGAGCACTAGCGATCTCTGATGTTGTTTATGTAGAACTTATGTTTATTTTTATTTAGGTTTTGGAGTATTTCAAATAATTTGGGATCAGGATATACCCCCAATATAAAGTGAATATACAGTGGGTGAGTACAACTACTCTATTTTACATTTTTATTCATTTATCTATTTATTTATTTTTGAGATGTGGTCTCACTGTGTTGCCCAATCTCCACTCTCATTCTTGACCTTAGGGAATCCTCCCACCTCAACCTCCCAAGTAGCTGGGATTATACACACATACCAACAGGCCCAGTGACACTAATATTTTAATAAAGTTTTCTGAAATTAAGAAGCAAAAGGACAAAAGCAGATTATTTAATCCAGACATGAAACAAATCAAGATTTCCTTGCCGTGATACCAGTGCAGCCCCAAACCCAGGTGCACAGCACATGCACCACTTGGAGTTTTAAAAGGAAAGACCAGAGACGCCGCGCTCCTTTCCCTTGAGTCAGGGTGAATGCCCTTCCCTTCCCAGTTCATTGATGTCATCTGCTTGAATCCAGGCAGGCCCAGAGTATCAGGTCCACACTCAGTCCCCGGAGGGATCTCAGACTGAAGCCTCCCTTTGTCTTTCTGTTTTCTGACACACATATAACAAGCACACGCACTCATGTAATTCAGGGAAATTTTGGCACCAATGAGACATGTTTCATTTCTTTCTAATTTTTCTATTATGTCTTTGTGCTTTCAGGCTGGTGCCCAATACTCTCAGCTCTATCTTACTTCAAAAGCAAATTCTCAGCCTCACACTTTTGTTAAAAGGCCCACTATTAAAGTATCATCTATTGAGAAATATGCTGCTTTCAAGACTCTGATGGGCCTGGGGATAAATCTTGACTGGCAGCACTTTATATCCTGTGACTGGCAGAAAGGAAACTATTTGGGGATCGGATAGACCTCAGCTAACAAGGTAAGAAACCGGGAATGCGTTAAGCCTGCTCTAACTCTGGATTAAATAATCTGCAATTTGGAATTTGCAGGCAGTGAATTTGACAGAAGAGGTCTCAGTGTACCATACATTAGGGCCCCTTGGTGTAATAAAGAGTCCAAACTCATTTTTCACTGTTTGACTGCCGACAACTTTAGAGCTCGCCCCTCCTTCACTTCACTCCACCTTCAGGGCCCTCAGCTCACTTATGGGAGAGTGGAGGAAAAAGCCCAGGTGCTCCCCACTTTCACACTGACATTTAAACATCATCATTTAAACACAAGCAGAAACCCACAGTTTGCCCCCAGGCCCCAGCCAACATAGAAAAAAGCCAGCCAGTCCCTCCCTACTCTTTGTGGTGATTTTAGGGCCACCTTGAAGAGCGACTTCTTTCCACGGAGAGCCCCAGTGTGCGAGGATAAACGTCTCACGCCCTCCTGTGCGCGTCCCTGGCAGTGCGGTAAGCGCTGACATCTGAACCAAATTTGGGGTGTGGGGGGGTCTTCCCTGTCACTCTGGAGTGTCCCGTCCACCTTCCTAGCTAGTTCTTATAAACTTAATGGAGGTTTAGGAAAATTTCTCTTTTATTTCTATGATGTAAGGTCAGATAAATACATTCACCATCCCACTAGGAATTTCTGAAAAAACTTCCATTTTTATTTCCCCTCTATTTCTTCCTCCTGTGCATCTAGCTCATTGCCATCATTCCCCCAATTTGAAATTTTAGATCAGTCATACCAGGTGCATTAATACTCACGGGGACCTCACCTTGACTGTGACCTCCCCATCTCCGCATGGGTCTGCGTCTGTCCCGTCCCTTCCCCGTGGGTGTGAGACCTCCCGCAGCCAGTGTTTCCTGTATTCTCCTTCCCCACACCTCATGTTCAACTCTCTGCTGTTGTCCAAAATAAAAGGTAAGACTTTTGATTTTTCAACATTTTTAATCTGTAGTACTAGTTAATTGTATATGAGAGAAAAACTATTTTTACATGAAAAATACCTGTTTTGAAGTCGAGTGCATGTGATGCTTATATAGTCTTATTTAGAATTATATAAATCTATGTAAATATATATTAAATAAATTATAACTTATTAAATATAAAATATTAAATAGATTATGTAAATATAATTGTATCATTATGTAATTATATATAACATATATATCAAGCATTACATGTATAAACTTAACAATTATATATGAGATACATTTTTCTAATTTTTCTTTTTATATACATGAACGTGTACATGGCCTGTTTGGTAATTTATTTCACTATAAATATTTATAGCTTTATTGAGCAAATGGACAGCTATTTTTAAACAACAAAACGTTATCACAGATAACTTTCATTAAATGAATGGAGTTTTGCCAAGTGGAAGCCAGCACTAACTATGTTTTGCCTCTATGGCCTTGGAAAGGGAGACTTACTGTATCATTCTCTGAGGGATGCGGTACAATTTAAAGGTTTGCAGAACATTTACTGAACATATTAAGTCACACTCATGCAGAACATTTACTGAACATATTAAATCACACTCAAAACTGTGTGTAACTTATATCGCTTTTTTCTTCTTTAGGAAAACTCTTATGTGCTGTTAGCAATTCTAAGCCCATCTTTTTTGATTTTTAATAAAAAAGAGTGAAAGTATCCATCTTCAGAAAAAAGGATTGGGTTCATAGAGGAGATAATTTTATTTACAATTCATAAAGTGAATTTCATGTTAGTTGTGCCCACCCCTATCCCGAGGATGTAGAGTTAACTAGTGGAATAAAGGGAAGGGAGACAGTCTGTTCTAACACTTCTTGCCTGTCCGACACGGATGTCTTAGATTGAGATGTTCTCCTTCTTACAAGAAATCCATGATGCGGTCTTTGTCCTTTCGCCCTTCCCCTCCCCCATTTATTAACCACAGCTCTCTCAAGAATCCTTCCTAGCAGGATGCAAAACCTGTGGTTTAGGTATGATGCACAAAGGAAGGCGTGGTAGCAGCAGCCTCCTGACTCAGAATGCCCCGCCCCACCCTCTGAAATCACCACTCTGGTGCTGCAGAGCCCTGTGAAATGAGTGTGCTCACCAGAGTTTCAAGAGTCCAGGTGACTCTGCAGCGCAGCATCCAGACAAGCAGGGTAACAATTATACATACTATACGCCAGCAGTGTACACTATACGCAGGGAGCCACAGGCCCCTCTTCCCCTCTTCCCCCAAACGCAGGTGTTAACTTGTGCTCCTTGCTGCCTCGTACCCCAGCATAGCGGGCTTAAGGTGGAACTTACTTTTCGTTGGTTTACCAGAATAATTTATTTGCAACAGGAGCATACTTTTATTGCTTTTTCTGTTTGTATCTTACTTAACATTCTAATAAATAAGTAAACACGAAAGCCTGTAGTATCAAAAGAAAAAGGAAAAAGGGAGAAAAAACAAACAAAAAAAAGGAGTATGCCAGCCCACTAAAATAAGAAGCAAAGGTATGGCCAAGCACAGTCTTTTCTTTCATTCCTTTTCTTTTTTTTTTTTAATGTTCTTCAATGCATTTTGTTTGTTCGTTGGTTTATTTATTTATTTTTAATTAGATCATGACTGTGTTCATTACTACATTTATGGGGTACAATGTGCCGATTTTATATACAATTTGGAATATTGCATCAAACTGGTTAACACGGCCTTCACCTCACTTATTTAATTGTTGAGTTTAGACATTTATACTCTACTATTAATATATTTGACGTGTACCCTTGTAATATGCACAGTGCGTGCACAGTTTTTTCTGATTGAGAGGTTCTGACTGACTTTGTAATGGATTATTAAAGGTCTCTAATGTTTTTCAATCAAGCTCTATAATTGTAAGTGTGAAGTATGAAAAACTATCTGTTTGTCTGAAGTGCTTCTTGGGAAGTCAGAAATACAGAGAAAGCCTCAGGCATTAATGACAGCCGTGTTTTCCGAATGCAGAATGAAAAGCCACCCTCTGTCCTACACGCGGTTCTGGGCAGCACTGTCCCGGCCACTGGGAACACAGAGATGGGAATTTAATCCAGTCCTCACCTGCCTCTGAGGCTGAGCCAGGGGTTTCAGCCTGGGTGAGCTCGCTGCACAGGGCCACCAGGAGACCCGAAGGGAGACAGTCCCCGTCACTAACTTTGATTTCAGAACTCGGGGGTTCTTGATGCCAGTTTCAGAAGTGGGGAGATACTGCTCATGTCTGTGTAAACAGAGTGGGGTTTGGGTTCCCTATCCCTTACCCCCCAAACACAGAAATATCAAACCTCCCTGAGCCCCTCAGATTTGCTTTAGTTCCTATTTCCTCACATCCCACAAACACACTTGAAGAGAAGGAACAAGAGAAGGGGATGAGGCAACTGGAGTCTGTTCTCTGAGAAAGGAGCCTCATGTCAGCAGAGCCACCTCCAGGGGTCCCAGCTGCCCTGCGCCTGGGTGGCCAGTGGGGCCCTGGCCCTTCTGCACTTTCTCTCAAGCAAAGCTTGCACCTCCCCTGCAACTCCCAACACTTCGTTCTATGTGGTCTCTTTGATTTTATTCTTTGCTATGCTCTGATCTGCCCACAGCCGTGGCAGGTGGTCCTGCCTGCCCTGTAGGTGGCATTCACTCCCGGGCACAGTCACAGCCACAGCCGTGCACCTTAGGGCTGGCCCCCCGCCCTCCCTCCCCACAGCAGCACGAGCACCCCGGGGTCTCTTCGGCAGCGCTTGCCGAGAGGATTATTTATTCATTTGTGTGACCCTCTTTCTGGCTCTGTGGGATGACATTCGTGTTTGTTTCCAGCTCTCCTAGGCGTTCATAGTTCAACATGTCTGGCTTAAAGGACTGACTGTTTTAAAAACCCCAAAGCCAGCTACGGACGCGTGTTTCTCTGTGCACACATACAGGAGAGACATAAGCATTCATAACAGCTGTGAATTTGGTAAGATTGCTTCTGTGTTTTCTAGATTTTACACAGTTTTTCTTCAATACGTAAAAACCACATATCGCCAGCGGTTATGATGGGGTCAACTGTGTTGAAGTCACCCTCTCGGTTTCTGCGAATGTGCCCTTTAGGAACAGAGTTTCTGCAGATGTAATTAAGACACGGGTTATATAGATGAAGGTGCCCTTCACCGGTCCCATAGAGAGGTGGAGACAAAGTCACGCACAGAAGGACGACAGTCATGCGCCCACGGAAGCAGGATTTGGAGTGACACAGGACGTCCAGGACACCCAGGGTGCTGACACCTCCAGAAGCTGGAGGACGTGACGAAGGACACTGCCTGGACCCTTCAGGGGAAGCCTGGCCCTGCCAGCCCCTTAATTGTGAACTTCTAACCTCCAGAACTACGAGAGAATGCATTTCTGTTGCTTTAAGACATTAGGTTTGTGGCCCTTTGTTATGGCAACACATACAAAATTTTATAGTAATCTTCTACAAATATTCTTCTTTAAATTAGGAAAATGACAAGTAAGAAAATGGACTTTGTGTACATAGGAGACTCTGAAACCTTCCTTGGCCTGTGCACGCCAGAGATCCTTCTGTGCTTGTTCTGTGTGCTAAGGTTAGAAGGTGACCTTGACACAAAGCCACGGCCTGGTGCAGACCAAAGCACCCTCCTCATCCTCCTGTCAGCACTGTCATTATCACCCTGCGGAGGGGGGAGCTGCTTATCTGCAGGACGGCGCCTGCTCACTTTCCATCCCTTCCCACCTTAGCACAGCTGTATGACACTTTAGTGTGTGAACTTGTAGTTTTTAACTGAAAGTAGCTGATTCCATCATGGTTTCAACCCTCTGTGCTCTGAGTATAATATGAGGCCCACGGAGTAGTCCTAGTATATTTAATTTTAAATGCCCCACTTAAGAGCACAGTCAATAGTCAATTTACATGGCATCAATTCTGTTTATAAAATACAAAGCATAAACTTGCTTTGTCAGCTACCGGATCCTGGGCTAAAGCGATTAGACAATCCCAGGCCTATTTCACCGAGTTTACTGCTTGACAAAAGAGAGAGATGTCAGCGAGAGATGTCAGCGGTATCAGCTGAAAGCTGAAAATTAATGCTGAGGGTAGTTTAACAAGCTCCAAGTAACCAGATGCCGGTTCCAGGCGCTGCTGGTGCTGGACAGCAGCCCAGAGAAATAGCAGTGGCGCCGCTTTGGAGTCAGGAGACGCTTGAGGGGAAGCAAATGACTCGCCCCGTGCTCCTTATTTTCTTCATCTATAAGATGTTAACTGTTTACAGAATTAAATGTTACAAGAGTAAATTTGTATAAAGATCCAACACAGTTTTTGACACTTAATAGATGCTCAATAAATGATTACTATTATTGTTGTTATTTGTGTTTTGTCTTGGAAAGTAGTTGCTCAACTCATAAAGCATATTTGGTTTCTTGCAGGGATTCACAGAAGGATAATATAGTTTTTGCTTCCAACAAGCCATTTAAATGCAAGACATCTAACCCTTTCTGTCTGAGTTTCTCATCTGTAAAATTAGTGTTGAGGTTGGTTCTTGAAGGCCCCAACAGTATATAATTTTAACCACAGCACACAGGAGCTGAAACATGTCAGCTTTATTTTTGGAGTCATTGAATCATTCTGGCATTTTTTTTAACAACTCCACATCTGTATATATGCATATACATATATATATATATAGAGAGAGAGAGAGAGAGAGAGAGAGATGGGGGGGGAGTGTTGAATGGATGAGGTCAGACAATTAAGTTTCATGAACTCATCTTAGAAAAAGTGCTACATCCATCATTGCCGAACATCATCCAGTCACCAGATGGCCAAGGTGCGTACTTCAAAGTTGACTCTACTGATGTTCAGTAATGAGGTAGCATTTTTTCTATGATGAGTTCACAAAATTAATTGTTAGGCCTTATACCACATAACTGTGATGGCCATTCCAGACAAAGAGTTCCAGATTGCTCTGAGGGGTAAATTCAGTGCAGGTGTTATAGCTTCCCAAAGGGAGTACTTCAAAGGTGACCACAGTAATTTTCTGCAGTGATGTATGCAGCAATTTTTCTAGGTTGAGTTTGTGAACTTAATTGCCCTACCTTGTATAAAGATGCGTAAAAGAGTGTCCATGAAAATATCAGCGGAGGAAAAAAAATATAGCAGTGGAGGTTTTCTCATATTTTTATGCACTGTTTGAATTTTTATAATGAATATGTTTCATTTATATATTCAGAAAAATGAAATACAGTTACATCTCGAGATTAAAAAAAGATGCACATACTACCTTCAAATATGCAAAAAGGCAGCTTGAATTTTTAATCTTGCAACTGATATATACTTCCTCATGAATTTTCTTTGTCCCTGGACACTTGAAAGAACAAATTTGCTAATTAAAGAAGTCTCAGTCTGTTTCTTTTAAATACTATTTTAGGTAGGGTAAATTTTCAAAGGCAATGCTTGGTTCAGTGAGAAGTTTCTTACTGTCTTTGCAGAAAGTGCTCCTGGCATCCACAGGAGGATCATACCTCAGTCTTCAGGACTTTGTAAACCTCAACAGCGATCTCCCTTCTCTCATCTGGTTATTAAAAGCCTTGCTAACAATTGCTATGGAATTGCATGTTTCCATTCCATGATATGTAAATGCATTGTTAGACTGCTCAGTGTCAAACCAAGATTTCTCCTCACCCAAATACACCCCCTGCCATTTCTCCACTGTAACTACCATGTGGGGACAAGCTGGAGTGTTGCCTGCTAACTGATTCCTTTCTCAAATCCACAGGACCAGCCACACAATTCTAGAATTGCTACTCTCTCTTTTCCCTAAAACAGTAGCTCCTTTTCTCTGAAATATACTTTACTCATTTCTCTAAGAGGTGGTGTTGCACACCCTAATTCCATGGGTCCAATATGGTAGAGGTAGTATTAGAAAAGAAACTGATTTAAAAAGGAAGATACATCAGAAGATGATTAAAAATACATATTGTTCTTTCCATACTTCTCTTTAATATTATTTAGTGGTCAGCTGTGGTGCTAATCATGACTTAGTCCACTAGAAGAAGAAAATATATGAATTACTAGTACTTGAAGAAAGTTACCCAGGCTCGGCTCCTGTAGCTCAGCAACTAGGGTGCCAGCCACATACACCAGAGCTGGCAGGTTCAAACCCAGCCCGGGACCGCCAATCAACAATGACAACTGCCACCAAAGAATAGCCGGGCGTTGTGGCGGATGCCTGTAGTCCCAGCTACTTGGGAGGCTGAGGCAAGAAAATCGCTTAAGCCCGAGAGTTTGAGGTTACTGTGAGCTGTGATGCCATTACCCATATCTGATTTGTGGTAACTGTCTAAAATATTTTTCTTTTAGTTTTTTCATTTGTATAGTGGAAATTTATAGTAGCACTCATGATGAAAATGCCTACCTTAGATATTGTTGTGAGGTTCCAAGAATAAATACCTGCACATTTATAAAAATGCTTGGTATGTACTACAAAATAAGTGTTTAATAAATTATTGCTTTTTGGAATTACGTGCATATTAATGACAAAAAAGTAACGTGAAAGAGATAATCCAGATGTGTTTTATAAATCTACTTTGTTTTGTGATTTTATTTCTACTTTATTAATATTAGTATTAATCATATGCCATTCATAGTGAATGTTCTCCAACATTTCTGGGTAAGCCATAAAAGAGCATTCTTACTTATTTTCCACAATAATCTTGTGTCAACAGTCAGTGAGTGTCAAGCAAACAATATAAATAAAAATACAAACACAAAAACATAAACAAAATTTTTAAGTTATGTTTAAACTATTTCCATAATTCTAATTAACTAAAAGCAGGAGGGAAAAGTACTTGGAAGAAGGTAAGTTTCTCACAACCCTCTCTATGCACTTGTTCGGGCGGAGCACACACGTGTCACCAGTGGGTGTTCCACGTAGCTGCAGAACCAGAGTAGCGTTGGTAGAGGTGGTCGACGTCCACCATATTGGATTGAAGTAGAAAACCAGAGCATGGCTTCCCTCTTTAGCCCTACTGACCCCAGCCCGTGACAAAGACAGATGTAAGTGATCTGCTGAAACTGAAACAGATTAACCAGAAGAAAGGAAATGCTATGGAGAGAAATACTGATTTCTATGCACCTTGTATAGAAACTGTGCCACACAATGGGCTCTACCTGGATGCCAACACAAAAACACTCTGCCCCTTTCTTCTAGAAGAAGAACTCTTCTAATGAATTTTATAAAAGTAGTTCACAATCATGGGTGATCCTGGCAGAGAAAACAACAGATAGCTTGTCATTATTAAACTAGTGGGGTTTTTTTTGTTTGTTTGTTTATTTGTTTGTTCTTTCAGAATTGGGTTTAGGAGATAGAAATGAAATTATGTCAGAACTGAAATAAGCTCCAGAATCTAGCAACACTGAAAGATTCTTTTTTTTTTTTAACTGTAACTGGTTCAATGTCCTTCTCTCTCCCTCTTACAGATGAAACACAGGTCACTCTAACAGTGTTTCCATTCACCTCCTCAGTCAATTCGCCATTCTTTCCCTCTCCTTCCCTCTACCACCCTCTCCCACTTGCAATACTTTTTTCAGAGGAATTTCATTTTGTAATGCTTCCCTGCTCACACTGCATATTTTCGTTGGCAATTCTTCCTTATCCATCTCCCCTGTCTCACTTTCTTAGTCTCCATCAATGAGAAGGAAAGAGAAACATGACCAGCACACACACGGCCTCAGGGAAGACTAGTGGAAGATCCACCTGGGAAGTACCAAAGCCCAGGTGCTGCAGTGAACTGCACAGCACCATGGGGACTCAGACTGGGAGAGTGTCTAGCTAAGCGGCCCTGCTTAATTTCCATAATTTCACCTTTCCTTGATTTCTTGACTATGAAACTGAATATCAAGACATTTCAAAAAGTTTCTTGGTTATTGCAATTTCTATAGCAAAACATTGTAACAATATATAATTTGTCAAGAAAATGTGTTGTAGGTAGAGGGAAAAAGTGTTCTAATTCACCCAACCTTATTTTTCCATGTGTACACTGGAGAAACTCTATGAGGCCTGACAATTAACTTCACAAACTGGATAAAGCACTACCTAGCTCATTGCTGAATATCACCATGATCATCTCTGAAATATTTCCCATGGGAAGCCATGCACCAACACCAGCACCTACTCCACCCTTCAAAGCAATTTTTGAACTCTATTTCTGGAATGGCCATCTGAGCTGTCATCATATTATCCTTAATGTTCTAAATGTCATCAAAATGTCTTCTTTTAAATGTTTTCTTTATCTTAGGGTGAGGAAAAACTCATTGCCAGATCAGGTGAGTAGGGAGAGTACTCCAATACAGCTATTTTTCTACTTGCTATAAACTCCCTCACAGACAATGCAGTGTGAGCTGGTGCGTTGTTGTGATACAAAGGACAGACCTTTGCTGTGCTAAAATTTTCAGTTAAGAATTTCCTGTTTCTCTGTTGATGGTTACTTGGTCTGCTATGCTTCTCATAGTCAGTGACAATTTTAAAGAGCAAATTGACAAGTTGTTGCAATGTTTTCATCAGTTCTACTCATTACTGGCCACCCTAACTTCTCTTGATCAGTGATGCTCTCTCTCCCCTAAGAAAAACATTTCATCTATGTGTACACTGCTGTTTTCCTGATGGTATTATCCCCATAAACTTGGAATAACATGTCTGATTTCACTTCCACTCTTACCAAGTTTAATAGGAAACGTAATGTTTGTTCATTGTTCTAATTCAAGATTTGACATTCTCATGATGGCACACAAAATCACACAACAACAATAATGAACACCCCTCAAAAAGATATCCATACACACCAACAGGAACACAGCTGTGATACACTGATGTACCAAGGTTATGAAACCTTACTGAGTTGTTTGTACAGTGCTGCCAACTTAAGCTTATGCTGTTGGATCTCATATACCTTCCAGAAAGTTTGCTGTTTCAAAATTTGAATTATTTGGTATGAAACAATTCTGAGAAAGAATAGCGGTTGCTACTTATTATTAACATGATTCTACTAAGAACTTTTCATGCATAGCATAGAAAACATGTTATTAAACTTATAACAGTATTGTTCAAGAAATATCATGCTTGATTCCACTACCTAAAAACATATATGTAACTTATTTGTATCCATAAGGACCAAAATATAAGGCACAGCCTTCCTCATCCAGGGCGACTTGGGCATAATGAGAAGTTGTATCTGAGCATAATACCAGTGATGAAGTTTGAACAAAGCGACACAACAAAACAAAAGAGACCTAAAGGGAAGTTTGAAGACAGAAAGAAAAGTAACAAGAAACATTTTCTTTCAATTTATTGTTATTTATTTTGTCTTTGCCTATGATCATAATTTACGAATGTTGGAATTACTATTATACTTTATCTGAACCCTACCTTTAAAAATTAATAACAAAATATCCAGAGCACCTCCTGAGATTTACTTTGTATAAGTGCAGGTCTGTATGATTTGGGAGAATGAGGGTGGGATCAAAAATACACATACATGCACGTGTGCACACACATGCACACAGACATCAGAAGAGGATTCCAGTATCTGATAAACACCAGGAGGGAGTATTTAGCTTAACTTTGTTGTTGGAACAACAAAGGATTGCCATCAAATTCAATAATGCCTCACTGTGGGAGGCAGACGCAGTGAATTCTTCATAGACTTTTCACCTCAGGGTAAGGTGCCCAGTACAGGGAATGTGTGTGAGACTATCCCTGCCTGGAGAAATGAGCAGAGCAAGCAAGCTGAGAACATTAACTAGTAGCTTAGGCTGAAGAAGCCGAGATGTCTGCCTGAGAAGATGAGACTTGTTCTCCCCTCTCTCCCTTCTGCTTGCATTGTTCTCTGTCCACCTCAGATGTTCCATCATCCCAGGTCCTTGCTTACCCTTTATCCAAGCTTCCTGGGGGCTGTCATCTCCCCTCTCTCATTCTTAGCCTTTACTGCTGACTACTAACTGCTGTATCTCTTTGCACGTACACTCTGTTATGCACCCAATAAAAAGACTGGGAAGTAGGACAGGGGCCACATTGTTCTCATGCTGCCACCAGGCACATGGAACAGTGTATGCCTTTACAGAATTCCAGTTTTATACACTTAGTTTGGTGTAGGTTTTGTGATTTCCTCAGCATTGTCTCCCTTGCTGGCCACTGTCCCAAGTTGGGGTCCACCAGATGCCCAACACCCCACTGCCTACAAGATAAAGTACTGAGTATGGGGTCAAGTGCTGTGCCTCTGACTGTGCCTGCCACTCTGTCCTCCTCTTGCACAACACCTTGGCCTGTGCATACTCCAACCACATGTAATCACAAAGTACCTGCTCCTCCTCGTCTCAGAGCTCATGACCCTGCAGCCTCTTCCCTGCAATGCCTCATATGTTCAGAATTGAGACATATACTTTTTGTTTGTTAGTATGAAATCTCTTTCTAAAAGCATTTCATCCACTCCACATATAAAAAATTTGATATCTCATCTGGCTGCCCATCTCCCTCAACTTTTAAAACTCAGTTGAAGCTTCATATGCAAATGGAAAAGACTTAGAATTGTCAAAACATAAACAAAGTTAAAAGACTTACATACCCCAAGTTTAAAACTTACTACAAAGTTATGGTAATCAAGATAGTGCGTTACCCGAATAAGTATAGACATATGGGTCAATATGCATAAAATTGAGAGTCCGGAAATAAACCCATATGTCTGTGCTTAAATAGTTTTCAACAGATATGTCAAGACAGTTAATGGGAGAAGAATAGTCTTTTTATCAAATGGTAGTGAGACAATTGGCTATCCACATGCATAAGAACAAAGTTGGACCTCTATATAACACCACACACAAACATTAATTCAAAATTAATAGAAAATCTGTATGTAAAAATTAAAACTGAAAAATTCTTAGAAGAAAACTTAGGTATAATTGTTGTTACCCCAACCAAGGCAATGTTCCTTAGGGCATAACCAACCAAAGGGGAAAAGAGATAAATAGAATCTCCTCAAAATTACAAACTTCTATGCATCCAAAGACATTATCAAAATAGTGAAAAGAGACCCCACAGATTGGTAAAAGATATTTATGATATTTTCAAATTAAATACTGATAAAGAACTCATAAGACTCTATATTAAAAATGTCATAAATTAAAAGAAATAAAAAATGGGTGAAAGATCTGAATAGATCTTCTCTAATGAAGGTCTACGCATGGTCAAACAGCACATGAAAAATTGTTCCACATCACTACTCACTAGGGAAGTGCAAATCAAAGCCACCCTGGGTCATAATGAGTATAATTTAACAATTAAAAGATAAAGAAGAAAAAGAAAGAAACCAGAAAAAAAGCAAGTGAAGGCAAGAATATAGAAAAATCGGGCCCCTCATTTTGCTGGTGGGAATTTAAAATGATGCAGCTTCTATTATAAAATAGTTTGGCAGTTCTTTAAAAAAATTAAATATAGAGTTACCATATGACCTAGAAATTGTATATAACCATGAGAATTAAAAGCCTAACATGTTCACTCAAAAACTTGATTGAAATTGATTTTCCAGTCCACAGGTGTTTAAACTTTTTTTTCTGTGTTGCACATTGGAAGAATAAGAGTTGTCTTGGGCCACACATTAACTACACAAAAGCTAAGGAAAGCTGACTAGCAAAAAATGGTCCAGGTGTAGTGTTCATGATATGTGACACCACAGATAAGTTAAAAAAAGAAAGAAAAACTCTCAAAATCAACATGTAGCCCCTAGGCCAAAGGCTGAACACCCACATTAGGCTGAAGAGCATGTCCATCCTAGCCAAACTTCATTCCTATAACACTTTCTTCACTTCTGGATTCAGAGAGAGAATCGTTACTTTATATGTATCTGTCTCTTCTGGGTCTTAACTTCTTGAATGGGGCACTCTTTCTCTTGCTTTCTGTGATTTCATATAGTCACTTGAGAAGAGTTTATTATCACACAAAGGAGTGCACACTGAGGTAGTGTAAGTTCACTGTGAGGAAGGGCAGACATCATGAGCCTTCTTGGTGCTGCTTTACCTGAGCAAAACATAAGGTTCAGCATCTTGGATGCTGTGTGAGCCTCTTGAAGAGGCTCCGCTTACACCAGTGACCTCTAGCACCCCCTGCGGAGAACTGCCTAATCTTTCCTTGTAGAACACAGAAGGGGACCAAGCCTTCTCTAGGTCCTACAAGGAATTCCCCAGTCCTCCTATAAAGACTTCAGGAGTCATGAGTGGGTGTTCTCCCAGCACTTGAGCACTGCCATCTCATCTGTGAGCAGTAACCACAGTGCACATTCAGAGATTTTGTGCATCTCGCTTCTCTCTGCCCTTGTCACTGTCCCAGCGTAAGTCACCAGGCCATCCCAGCACAGGAAAGTATTGCCTGGGGAAAGGCAGTCATATTTCATCAACATCTACTCCGTTATATTCAAATTTTATTTCACAGCAATATCAGTTATATCATAGTTACCTGTAGATTTATAAAATTGAGGTACATTTTTATATTTGACAAGAGAAAATTTGTTACAGTTCTTCAATGTCTTTGTCTTATGTCTTACACTACCTACTAAATGACAATATGAGATGTTGAGTTGTATTTGCAAATATAGAAAGAGCATGTGGTAAGAATCATGGAATCAGTCAGGCCAGGGCCAACATGACACAGCTGGTCTCGTAGATTCAGTTCCTAGTGACCTTTATCTCATGTCTCCCATTCTTGTTGTTTTGTAAACTCAGCTTAAACCTGAAGGTGTATGTCTGAGTAGTTTAGGGTGATTGATTTAAGAGATTAACTTTTGAACCAGAATGTTGTTACATGGGTCATGGGTTATGTCAATTATTATTTATTACAGATCATGGGTTAAGTAATTGCTGTTGTTTCAGATAAGTATTAATTACTGTTGTTTAAGATAAGGGTTAGTAAGGTTCTTGCTTTTAAGTTATATGTGTAAAATTGTGTTCTTTTTTTTTTTTACTGGGAAATTTTCATTTTAGGTATTAATTTTTCCTGGGGTATCTATATAGACAGTAGATAACATTTAATACTGCACAAATTTTTCCAGTGTAGCCAACAGGCAACTTTTGTTGAGTCTTAAGGCTTCAGAGCAAATATGGCTACTGTATATGATACTCTTTGGCCAATCTCTTAGTCCTATTTAACAGATCAATTTAATAAAACACTTATGTGTCATTTTATGAGTTGGCAGTACAGACAAGGCTGGGATTAAATACAGGTGGCCCACAGCCTCTTTTCTCTTTGAATCATTTTTCTCTCTTCCATTTCTCTCTTTACTAAAGACAAATTATAGTAAAACTAACTTATTTGCCAAAATAAACTGTACTTACAGTATACTGGGTCTGATTATTTGCATAAAGTGCAGTAAGAATAATTAATTATTAGCCATCTAGGCTCTTCTTTCCTTTAAAATTGGCTTTGCTGGAACCTTTTATAAGGAATCTCAGGCTGGACTTTCTTGAAAGCCTTTCAGAGCCCAGATTTCATCTGTGTCATTAGATATCTATATGCACTGGGTAAATTCCTCTTCTATTGAGGTCCCCAAGCACATTTGAATTTCCCAACCGGTCAATTTCCGAACCGGTCAGCAAATGACCTTCGTTACTTACCACAGATCAGGTCAGTTTTCCAAAGGGCTTTGGGCTTTTTTTTTATTAGTCTTATAAAGTCAACCTTAATTCTTTAACAGTCTGGACACCTCTGGAAATGCTATTCCAG
Source organism: Perodicticus potto (assembly GCA_963574655.1). Taxonomy (NCBI): domain Eukaryota; kingdom Metazoa; phylum Chordata; class Mammalia; order Primates; family Lorisidae; genus Perodicticus; species Perodicticus potto. Next base: position 24,234 of record CAUYRH010072210.1, read on the forward strand.
CCAAAGTCTTGGTACACTAACCAGTGCCTTCATCACGTCCTATAGAACAAGACAGATTCTTATTGAACTTATGCAAATAACTGTATTGTCGGAAATTAAGAATACTTACAAATAGCTTTTAAATTCCAGAGAAATCAAGGAGAGTAAAAAAGTACATGTTTCAAATTCTGCTCATAAGTACATACATTGCTTGAAAAGCTACAAATAGCTCAAAAGACAGAAAACAGTTTTCTTGACTTGTGGAAAACAACACAGACAGAATCAACAATATTTTGAACAAAAAATCATAATAAAGTAGTCCAGTTCCACATAACTGAGTTCTGTTCTTGTTTGAAGTTAGATTAGCAATATTCATAGACATGTTAACTTTCCAATGAAAGTTCTAAAAGTCTGTCCTAACATATTTTGTCAGTAATAATTTTAATTCATCTAAAAAAAGAAAGTGTTTTTTTGTAACTTGCTGAACCCAAAGTTTATTCTAAAAGGAAAAAGAAATATTAAGAGAGATTGACCAAGTCTCTTGAATTCAAATTCCTGATGTTTTTGGAAATTGAGTACCCTTGGACTAAAACTGTGGTTTTAGAAATGGAAGTACAGAAGTGTCTTGGAGAGGCAACTCTCACTGTTCTCCAGAGTCACTGGCCTTCTGACGAAGTGTCCCGTCTCTACACCCCTAACAGAGACAGGCAACCGAATCCTCTGTGGGATACAGGATTAGAAATGGAACAAAATGTTTCTTATCCTGTGTTTTGTCCTTGGTTTGGAGAAGAGAAAATAAAATGATTAGAGATTTAGTCACAATTGTGCTGTCACACACCACACACCTGAATTATCCACGTAACTTAATTATAGACTTTTAAATAATGATGTCTTGAGGTTACCTTTCTTTCAGAAAATGATACCTGTCTTCTGAAGTATCATCTAAGTGTATAGATTTCAATACATTTCCTTACTAGTTTTGAATCTTTTTCCCCAAACAGAAATTAAGTTTCTCCCTTAAATTATATTATGCTTCTTTTACCTCTGAACATAGGATCTATTTAGATACATAGGGGATGTGACCCATGGAGGTTTAGCAAAATATATTTTATCTAGGTGATCTGAGTCCTCCAAAATTATAGGCAATTAAAGAAAAAGTGCATTTTTATGTACACTTCTCGGGGAAGAGCATCCGTTTCTCAATCATCTTAAGTAATGGTTGCCACTTCTATTTTATGGCCTTTCTCATATTTCTTCTTCACTCAGGACGAGCTAGATAGCAAGCGTATGGGATTAAAGACGAATATAAGGCATCAATCACAGGCTCAGGTGAGTTAATCATGCAATTAAAGAGACAAGTTTGTTATTTCTTCTTTCCTACACGGATCAGGGCACACTTGTGACCTCTGAGAGCCTTGCAGTGATAGAAGTCAAAAGTTGTGAATCACTCTACACACTGAAAAGAGAGAAAAAAAACAAAATGCAGGTTCTGTGGACCTTGACATACAGCGTCAGCCAGCTGAACCTCACAGTTCCAAGTTGGACGTCCCCAAAGCCCAAAGCAGGATCGTTCCTTCCAACCTGCTCATCAGGCTCTCTGTCTTGTGATTCGTGTGTGACGTGACTGTCACGGTTTGCAACACTGACTCCAAGATTTAACTTTGTTCTCCTCAGGCTGGCTGAAGATGAGCTTTAAACTACCTGCCAGCCACACTCGTTCCGCCTGCCTGGGGTTCTGCGGCTTTGCCACAGGCTGTCTGGAGGCTGTGCCTCAGGGCTCTCTCAGATCCTGCTGGGTTGTCTCCAGTTCCGCTGCTCACTCCCAGCACACACCCCCAGCTTTGTCACCTGGCACTATTCCCTCCTCCCATTCACTGTCCTAGGCTGGGGTGTGACACCTGCATTTCCTTAAGTTTGCATTACATTAACCTCACCTGACGTGCCAGCCGCAGGGCAGGGCCAATTCAGGGAGTCTGGCACGCCTGTCTAGAGTTTAGAGAGCAGGGTTTGCCTGGGACACCACTCCTGACACTCAGTCCTTGTTTTTATGTTTGTTTGTTTTAATTTCTTATTCTCTGTCCTTCCTAAATTGATGGCCTGCCTAGCACCTCTACACTGACTCGATACAGAGCTATCGTCTTCAGTAGACTTTATAAGAACATGAGAGATTACACATAAAGGTAACAATTTAATATTGAATATATTCTATTGAATTTACCTCCCCATCACTGCTCTGAAAATGGATCAGACTTTTCCCATCACAGGGATTTTCATTCAAGAACCCTCGGCCTTCTCTGTGATTAACTCTCAAATCCCCATGTTCCTTCAGCATGGCAGTTTAGTCCTTTGTGCCAGAACCACAGTCCAGAACCACGTAGCTTTGTGTCGTAAAGACTATTCCTATGCTTTGCTAGTGCAGAATCTATGATAGACCAGTTTATTCTTTGAAGAGGAGAACCAGAATTAAATTATTAGGTGGAGACCCACACACTTCTCTCATCAGAGCTTACCCATGGTAGGGGGCTGGGCTCTCACTGGTTATACTAACTTGCCCAAGTGAATATCAAATCAATCCCAAACAAGTTACCTAGACCTGATCAGGCACAGAGAGTAGAAAGGTGCCATAGTAGTTTTTGAACTCAGCATTTTTGTTTGTTTTTCTTCTTGAAGATAATAAAAATAGAGGCATGCTGAAAAATTATTCATCTTATCTCTGTACTTTGCAGGATAATTAAGGAAACTGCTTTCTTCTAGTTTTTTGTTTCTTTGTTTGTTTGCTTTTGTAAGGGCTGCCATAACAAAACAGCACTGACGAGGTGGCTTAAATAACAGAAATTTGTGCCCTCACAGTTTTGGACTAGTTCAAAGTCAAGGCGTCTGCAGGGTTGGCCTCTCTTTGACTTATGAATGGCCATTTCTTCCCTGTGTTTTTGCATGGTCTTTCCTGTCTGTGTCTTAATATTTTCCTATGAGGACACAAATCATGTAGCCTTGTGGCACACCCTAACACGTGCATTTCAACTTAATTTGCCTCTTTAAAAACTGTCTCCAAATAAAATCACATTCTGCAGTATTAGAGGTTAGTACTTCAACATGTAAATTTTGAGAATATGCAGTTCAGCCCCCAAATGCCTCTTCACTACATATACTGAATATCATCTGGACTCCAAGGTCAAGTGTATTGGGAAATCTTAGTTTAGATCTAAGTATTGTCCTCAGACTACCTACTAAGTGCCTGTGGTCTTATGGAATTACTCACAGCAAACCCTTTTACTCTCAGATGTATCCTGAGTGGTCTCAGAACAGTACTGTTACTTCCATGCAGGCTTCTTGGTTTTGTCCAGTTTTCCCTGCTAACTAAAAGGCACTCCGGGAAAGCAGGCTGCACTCTGAGAAAGGCTGCTGAGTATTAAACTGGGCCGGGCTTACCAGAAGGAACATTTAATGTGGATTCCAATACTGAAATGACTGAGACTTTCAAAAAGATACCATGGTAACAACTGAAGTGTGTTTGCAGAGAAGCATAGGTAAACACACATTTCAGTGAGATGTATTCTAGAAATAATTGCCTAAAGCACATTATCTCTTTAGCCTATTGCTTGAAAATGTGTGTGTCTGTTTTATCTTTAAAGCCATCACTTTCTCATTTTTCCCAGGATAAAATTGCATTTTATATTCTGTCACTGAAAATGGGAAAAATCACTCAAGGGACTGATTAGAGAACACAGTTTAAGAGTTTTGTTCAAGTTTGTGTTTTTAAAAAAAAAAAAAAAAAACAGACTTTTGAACATGGTTAGCAATGAACTGGAACAGACCATGCTGGGGAAAAGATTACTTGGGATACACTGACTTTCTAGACTGTAGACTACACCAAAAATTCAATTATAAATCTAATTACACCTTAATTGTTAAACAATCAACCAGATTGTTTTTTGTTGCTGGCTGTTTTGTTTCCTGCTGTTTTAGAAACAGGTGTGCCTGCAGGTGTTAGCTTTGCCATTGCATGGGCCCTGTTCAGCCTCACCCTTTCCTAGGTCCTGTATTACTTTTTTACATTATGTTTTAAGCTACACAATCTGCAAAACTGAGGTACTAACCATACATTTATCTTTAGGGGCATGACACTGGGGAATGATTTATGGCAGGAAGGGAAATGGGTGGGAGCTGCGCCCCAGCAATCCCATGGTAGGATTGAAAATTATAGTCCTTTCAGATGTTCTCTAAAAATGGAGTTCAGGGTCAAATCTGAGAGATCTTCCAAACTACACTGCCTTAAAAAGCTTTAAAAAAAATTACAATTTGCTTCATATTAGGGGTGTATACATTGGATACTTTTTCTTCCATTCTAGAGATACCAATATTAATACAGCTGTTCCTGACTTTTTGATTGATATCTTTTTCTTTAATTTTACTGTTAACCCACCATTGTCCTAACATGTGAAGTGGATTTATTATAAACAGCATATATTTTCTGTTTTTTGTGTTTTTTAAAATGCATTCTGCCAATTGGTGTGTCTGGACTATTTACATTTACATAACTGGATTAATTTACATGGACTGCCATAGCAAAGTACCACAGACCAGGTGGCTTAAGCCATGAAAATTTACTTCCTCTCCATCTAGAAGCTAGAAGTCTAAGATTGGGAGGTCTGGTTTCTTCAGAGACACCTCCCTTTGGCTTGTAGGTGGGCTGTCTTCTCATTGTGCTCTTGCATTCTTTTTTTCTTTCAATTTTTTGTTTATTCCTGTTCTGAATTCTAGACTTCTATGGAAACCAATCTAAGCATATACATGAGTTAATGGAATGAGCCAGAGAACTCGACATGTTGTTATTTCTCAGTTCCTTAGGTTTCCAGCAAGCCTCCTCCTTCTACCTTTCAGAGTCTCGCTAACAATATCTGATGAAGAATTTTCAGGGTATTTCATATTTAGAGGGGACTGTCCAGTCTAGGCCGTCTCGTTCTGGAAACAGAAGTCTCCTCAATTCTTTTTTAATCAATACATGTCTTCTGAGAACTATGGCTTTCCATCCAAAGTTTCTGTAATTTAAATCACTTTTTTAAAAAGTAATAGCTATAAAAAGAATGCCAACCTTCTCTCTTGTGACTTAGCCACTTTTTCTGGACAAGAATAAATTATAAAGGAAATGAGAAGAGAAAATAGGAAGAGCCTATTTTAATTTGGGAGCCTTAAACCTGTCAATGAAGAGAGCACTTATTACACTCTTAGTAAGATGTTAGTTTTATGGGATGATAACCTATACTTTCTGAGCTTGTATTTTGTTTGTTTTTGTTTTCTGTTCTTTCTCAGACTTGTAAGGGGATTAAGGTCTCTTGGAAAATATCAACCCATCTAGGTCATATTATTAATAAAGTGGAGAACTATAAGAGAAATCATAAAGGCAAAAGAAATAATGGATGATCAAAATACTTATTTACTTTTCACCCTTCTGCTGAAATCAACAACAAGGTCAAACTGGAAGCTTAGAAATACTTTGAGAAAAACCTCAAAGGCCACAATCTCATGATTGTCACTAAAGTGTAATATCCCCACCTCCTGTATTCTACACAACCTCTCGAGGCTTGCTGCCCTTTTGTCTCCAGACACTGAACTCCTGTCATTGATCAAGCTCATCTTATTTTCTATGAATGAGGTTTGGTATCTTTATCTTCCTTCACAGTTCCTTGCCTTTACAAACCCTACTGGCTTCTCAATTACAATAATGTAAAACATAACATCATATAAGACAATATACCAAGATAATCTCACTTAAGTCAGTTTGTGAAATTGTGTTGATCTTAATGCATAGTGGGGAGTTAATGAAAATTGGATGTCATAATAAGCAAAAATTGATTTTTAGAAAACTAGAATTTTAGGAAAAAAAAATTTTTTTTGAGACAGAGCCTCAAGCTGTCACCCTGGATAGAGTGCTGTGGCATCACAGCTCACAGCAACCTCCAATTCCTGAGCTCAAGTGAGTCTCTTGCCTCTGCCTCCCAAGTAGCTGGGACTATAGGTGCCTGCCACAATGCCCGGCCATTTCTTGGTTGCAGCTGTCATTGTTGTTTGGCGGTCCTGGGCTGGATTTGAATCCGCCAGCTCAGGTGTACGTGGCTGGCACCTTGGTCCATTGAGCCACAGGTGCCGAGCCAAGGAAAAATTTTTAATGACAATTAAGGACACGTTGGGGGTGAGGGAAGGGGAGAGCAGAGAGAGAAAAAGGAGGGAGAGGTGGGGAAAGGAAGAGCAGAGAGAGAGAAGGGGGGTGGGGTCTTGGTGTGTGCCACACCTTTTGGGGGCAAGTCACGATTGTAAGAGGGACTTTACCTAACAAATGCAATTAGTGTAAATTAGTTTCTTGTACCCTCAATGAATCCCCAACAATAAATTAAAAAAAGAATTTTTTAAAGAAAAAAAAATAGCCAATTAAATTATGATAGGCTGCAGCCATACTTCACTTGACATAAATTAAAGAATTATAGAGAACTTCTGGGTCTGAATATACTTGTTGGATTTTTAGAGAAAGGATTAGTAAAATTCTCTGTAAAGAGAAGAAAAGAATATGTGGTCACTGCTGTGAAAACGAGAGTATCACATTTCTCTAGAGAGTGACCAATTCTTCCAATTTTTTTATTCAGCTGACTAAATTATAGGTGTTAAATTACATAATTGCTAATAAAATAAAATAGAATCACTATTTTACTCTTTTCTTTTTCCAATCTATTCTTCAGAGCCAGAATCACCATTTTATTTATTTATTTATTTTTTGCACAGCGATTTGGTGGATTGTTGTGTTTCAAATATAGTTCATAACTGCGGAAACTCAGAATCACCATTTTAAAAGGTAAATATTAATTATTTCATTCAAATGTTTAAGTCCCTTTTAATAGTCTCTTGTTTCTCTCAGGATATAGCCATATTCCTCACACAAATTGGCCCTCATGGCTTTATTTCCAACTTTTTTTCCTGTATCATTACATCATAAACCACTTTTCTATCCCTGAAACACTCTTCCTTTCTACTACTTACATGCCCTCTGCCACAGCACTGATACCCATGCTTGTCTTGCTGCCAAATGTAGCTTAACACCCTCCCTCTTGGCCTAGATAAATGATGTTCTTTTGTTTTGTTTTGTTTGAGATGGGGGTCTCACTCTGTTGCACAGACTAAAGTGTAGTGGTCTCATCATAGTTCACGGCATCCTCAAACTCCTGGGCTAAAATGATCCATTGGCTTCAGCTTCCTGGGTAGCTGGATCTACAGGCAAATGCCACTGTGCTTGCTAATTTTTTGATGTTTTGTAGAGAAGGTCTCACTTTTGCACAGGCTGGTCCTCAATTCCTGGCCTCAAACAATCCTCCCATCTCTGCCTTCCAAAGTGCTAGGATGATAGGCATGAGACATGATGTCCAGGCTCATTCTTTCTTTGTCAATTCAATCCTTCTGTCTTCAGGGGAACCCTGACTCTTGCAAGTAGGTCAAATCTATATGTTATGAACAATCTTTATATCCCATAACTCCCCTTCATAGTGTTGACTAACAAAAGTCCCAATTTTAAAATTTCAAATCTAACTATTTCACTGGCATGTTTGCCCTGTTTAGAAAACTCCAAAAGGGAAGGATCATAGCTGTTTTATTACGAATTTGTCTCCAGAGTTTAATGTTTTATGTGGCACTGAGTAGGTTTTTGGAAAATATTTTGTTATTGTGTGTTTAAGGGATTTGGTTCACTTTATTGATTATTGTGGAGTTAATAAACAATGCCAAGTAGAGTGTGTGCAAGAGTTCAAAAATCCTAAGTAAATGAAAAAATGCTTTATCTTTGTATCAATTATCTGCTTGTGAATTTGTGGGTCATTTCATCATTTTAATTTGACTTTTAGGGTCATATATTTACTATAACAGAGTTTCTCTTTCCTTCCAGTGATAGATGAAAGAATATAAATAATTTCTATTATTAACATATAAAAAAATCTAATAAACTCCCAGGATAAGCTACATAATAAATTATCAGTGTGTGCCAAAAGCCAAGCTAAACCGTTCAGAGAATGTCCATTTTATGTGTCCTTATCCCATCCCCATTTTATACAGAAATTGCTCAGGGCTCAGAGAGGTGAAGTACTTAACTGACCCAAAGTCAGAGAGTCTGTCTGTGATTCAGGAATGACGTGGGCAAAAAATTCTTGAGTTTATAATTCATAGTTGTTTTGAGCCTGCTAAAAATCTCCAGGGTATTGACACAGTGAGAATGTTTTTATCTCTCCCTTTACCTTCCGTACACAGTCTCATTTCTGTAAATCCAGAATTTTTTACCAGTACTGAATTAAAAGCTTTTGGCAAACTCCTCTTAATTGTTGCTTTCACTCCGTTGTCTAATGTACTGTCCTGGAAGGCATGACTTAGAGTACCACTGCTTTCAGTGTCCTGGTAGCCTATCCCAGAAAGGGTGGTAAACAGTCCTCATATTTTATATACTTTAAAGAGACAATATGGGCCTATTCCAGAAGCCATATTTTCCTTTTATTTATTAACTTATTTTAATTACACCTCCAGAGAAAGTTGAATAATGCTCAAATTTCAACAGAGACAGTACACAGCATAAATTATTTTTGTAATCTTTGTGGCATAATGGATGTATAAGACAATTTTTTTTCCTTCTTTTGAGATCACATTTACTAAAAATGGAAGATAGTCATTCTATCACAATTTGATGTTTGAAGTTTCTAATGTCTCTCAATCCTGAAGTTTTCATGACTTTTCTCCTTTTTCCTCTTCCTTGAGAGGCAATAAAACATCAAGAGGATAATTTTTCATCAGTGCCATTTTTAAGCTGATTTTTGCCCTATTAAATCCTGGATGGGTAGTGAAGTGTGCTTAAAGGATAATCAGAGTGAAGGTGAAGAGACCTGACTGATCTTGTATACCTGGAGACTTCTTTCTTTTCCTCAGTTCCTTCATTGTTGACTCCTTGCCCGCAAGGGAGACAACGAAAGGAAGGACTTCAAGCGTAAGCTTGTACAAAAGATGTTTTATTTTGTTAGAGCAGTCGACTCTCTCACAGCCCTTTTTCTTCTTCTTTTTATACACCTTTTTAAGGAACCTCGGGGGCTTGAACTAACTCGCAGATACCACAGGCATTTTGCCTGAAGGATTGTTTGGGTCAACAAAATATGCTGCACCTGCAAAATAGG
>CAUYRH010072213.1:0-15789 GCA_963574655.1 Perodicticus potto
TGCAACTTCTTGTCTCAATGTGTCAAAATCTTTAGTCATTTGGTCTTTGAATTCCTTGACTTCTTGAGACAATTTTTGAAATGCTCCCAGAATTTCTAATTCCAATTTTTCCTCTATTTTTTTGATCTTGTTTGCAATCCAAATTCTGAATTCAATTTCTGACATCTCAGCCATCTGTTTATGCATAGGATCATCATTTGTGTCCACCAAATTTTTCCTGGGGGGGGTTGATCTTCTCTGGTTGTTCATATTTCCAGAGCTTTTCCGCTGATTCCTCCCCATATTTATTTTGCACCATTTGGCTGGGTGAATAGGTAAGGATAAGTTTGGTTGGGGGTTCTAGGAGTAGTGATTGGCCAGTCCTTCATTTGCCTGTAAGCTGGGACTGGTGTTTGTACCTTTTCCTCTAGAGTTTTGCCAACCTGTACTTTGCTACTGCCTACGGAAACTGGGGTCCTTCTTGATGTGGTGGGGTTAAGTGGCTCTGTCTTATTTTCAGCTGGTCTCTGTCTTACCCTAGAGAATCTGTTACTCTGTGTTGGAATCTGTGGAGCTGTGGAGAAATACCAGTAGTTAGGTCACTACGCCCCCACAACAATTACACAACAATTGGAAAAGGAAAATAAAACCTTCCCACAACCACACACCCAGTGTACAATGTTGGAAAGTCCTCGGGTGACTGGCCCAGTTGAAGACGTCCCCATCAATTGTCCCAGCCAGTACCAACTTCAAATCAAAGAGTTGAAAAGTCTCTGGTGACTAGATAGCAGGAGTCTACTGGCATCTTTAGTATAACTCACTCCAGGGTTCTATGAGCTCAGGAGGTCACCCCCAGCCAATAAATTAGCCTGGGAAGGTTGGTGCCTCCTTCCCCGCCTTGCCCCTCTGTCACACCCAGTCTCTGGTAACCCTGCAGGGCTGTAATCCAGTTCCCTCCAATGAACAGATGCTCTAGAGGTTTGTGCCTGCCTAGGTCACATGGGGCACTGTGGCTCCTCAGCCAGCCCACCAGTTATGTCGGTGTTGCAGGGGGGAGGTGAGACCTGACAACCTGGGTACTTGATAGGGGCTGGGATGATTCACTCAGTTCCAGCCCTGTCCCTAATTGATGTAAAGTAGATGAAAAAGCTGATAGAACAAGTTTTCAGAATTTCTGCCCTGTGGAAGAGACACTGGGCTGCTAATAGTTCTGACTCAGTCTGTGAGATTCAGCCCTTTGTCTCAGCTGTCATCCCTTGAGGACCAGGTGCGCCCAAAATTTTACAAAGCTTTCTCAGCGCTGCTGCTTGGTGCCTCAGGGGACCGCCTCTCCACTTTGGCCACCTCTTGGCTCACTTTCCTCTCACTGCTCCCAAGCTGGGAAAACAGCACAGACCAGCAACAGCCCATGCCTTGTCCATACCACTCGAGAAAGTGTCCAAGAATCTGGACTCCATGGGGGACAGACCTCCAGACCTCAGGGTGAGAGTGGAGGGGAGTGCTGGGAGTTACAACTTGCAGGTAGAGAATATATACAGTTTTTATGAAGCTTTATGCCTGGCAGGAGAGTGCTGTGGCACCCTAGTAGGGGAAGGAAGTCCAGTTTTTAGATCTCTCCTGTGGGGTAGAGTGGGAGGACATCTGAACTCTGCTCGCTTGTTTGTCTGGAGGTATGGAGTATACTGCAAGCCACTCTCATGGGGGAGGGGACTCCCATCTGCTTGGTGATGTGGGTTATGTGCTCTGTACCTTTTATTTGTATCCTTGGGGTTGCAGGTCACTCCAGCAGGTTTGATGTGTGTTCTTCAACCTTCTCTTTTGGCTCAGTTCCAAACCGTTGGCTTTCTTGCTAAATTTCTGTCCTTTAACTCTTCTTCTGGACGGGAGCGTCTGCAGAAAGCTGGCTACAGACTGCCATCTTGGCTCCTCCCCCATTTTGTGTGAATTCTAAAGAGAATCCAAAGCAGCCCATTTGAACATGCAAAGTATTTTAACTTTATTTTAAATCTTATGCCTCCTTTTTCATCTTGCAAAGGGAGTTTCTAAAGCTAAATTTTTTTTCAATCCTTTCATAAGTATCAATAAGATTGTTATTAAAAACAATTGTTTCTTTGCTTTTTTTTTTTTTTTTTTTCTAACGGCTAATGTGTTTACTTTATAAACAACTCAAGCCAAGAAGCCTTTTTCATGGAACATCTCAGGGGTAATTTTCCAGGCTTACAATACCATGGACATAAGTAACATTTTAAAACAGGTGCAGTAGAAGCATTCTCTGTGATAAAAATAAACCAGAGTCACTAATTCTAAAACTAGTCTATTGCTTTCCCCCCATTCATCTCAAGTTAGAAAGGAAAAAGAGACAAATAGTGAATTTTGCCATCTGCTTTACCAGATTCTACAGACATATGCCAAGGACTCTGACTGGTTAAAAAAAAAAAAAAGTACTCTTTTTACCAGCTTGTCAGTTTCCTTGGCTCCAGAGCCCTTGGCTGTAGCTTCTCGAAAAACAGAGGGCTTCTGAGGTTTCCTGCTCACAACACAAAATTTGTGATGGATATGAGAAAGCTTCTCCTCTGCTGTCTAAAACTTCACTGAAAATGAAGTGACAATAGATAAATAGGAGAAAAGGCAAACAAATTTATTCAACATTGTAACATAACAGAGTTATTGGAAAAATATTACCCAATGGCTGAAAGTGATGCAGATGCCTACATATCCTCTTATGTAGGTAAAAGGAGATGTAGTCATGCAAGTAGGAGTAAATAATTTTCAGAGAAAATGAATGGGCCCAATGAAAAATGGCCTGAGAAAAATTTCTTCTGAGCTCTGGGAGAGGAGCTAAAACTACTGTGCAGAAAGATTCCCTTATTATGCACATAAAGTCTCCCAGGGAATCTCTTGGTGATGCGCAAACAGATAGAAAGTTTTATGGCTGTGATGAGAACTCCCAGTCTTTTCTTAAATGGTTAATCTTTCCTGGTTGTGTTAGAGCAGCATGGTGGCTCAAAGTAGTTGCCAAAATATGTGAAGAGAGCAAGTGAAGTTTTAGCAAGAAAAAGAAAGTTTATTAGTGGCTTGCAGAGAAAGCCTGGTCCCATCCTAGTGACTGCAGGCTCCATGGAAAGTGCCACTTGGGTGTTTGTATAGAATTCTGAGGAGTATCAGCTGCTGCTTGGAAGTCTCCTAGAGTATGAAATAACTCTGTTTTCAAAACAACCACCTTTAAGGTCTTGATAAGAATCTACCTGCAAGCTCTCAACAGCCTCATTTCTGTAATAGCCCAGGTCAACCTGACACATACCTATCCAAAATTGCCTAACTACATTGGTCATCTACCCTGTTCATACATAGCTAACTACCTAACAATTGTTTAGAGTTCCAAGAAAACTGCATTCCTTCTGAACAAAAGTTTTCTTAGCCAGATAAAGCAATTCTAGGGAAAGTTTCTATAAGAGGTTTGGGAAAGATAATCAGAGAGATAAGGAGATGGGGGAAGGTCAGAGAGAAATCTCATGTGTCAAAGCATCATATTTATTTTGTTTCCTGAGCCCTAACGATTACGATTTTGATAAATGTTAAAATCTATTGATAGTGGTCCCCACTTTAAAAAATGGATCCAAAAACAAAAACACATGTAAATTAGAATCCCTAATAACATTTCCATAAAATACCAACACAGAAATTTTTTATCATTTGAAAAAGATAGCATCAAATTTCCTATGAAGTTTTCATTCTCTTATTCATTTTGAACTAAAAAAGTTATAATTGTAGATCATGAGAGAAAAAAAAAAACAGTAGAAGATATTTACATAAACCATAACATCAAAGTCATAATTTATTTGCTTTCCTAAAATTAACAAATTTCTAAATAACTGTTGGGGTCCCACCCCAGGGGTAGAGTCTGCTAAGATCTGTGCAACTGGTATGACCAACTGAAGGAATATAAAGTTAGGAACAACGTGAGACACAGAGTAAAATTTTTAAAGCTGGGAGCTCAGGGGACAATTGCCCACTCCAGCAAGTGGCCTTGAGTGTCTGTTCCACTCAGCTGTTATTCAAATCTCTTTGCCCAGATGGTAAGCTGAGGGAGGGAACAAAGACACTAGTGATTTCTCTGAGTGAGCATATTAGCTCCCATTGTTATTATTATTAATTTTAAGGATTTGAGCAGTTTTGAGAAATCTGAAACTCAATCCTTGTGTGGGAGCAGCCTCCTGTCTGGAGTCACACACACAGATTTCTAGGGAGGTGTTAAACTCTGCTAGTTCACTGTGGAGTAAAACTGCTACTGGTGTTAATCTCATCTGAGGAATCTGTAGGAGAGAGGCATTTTCCTCTCATCACCACCACAGAAGATTATCCTCTGCAATAAGGGATATAAGCCCTCTTGCCCATATCTCAGAGCTCGAGCTGTTCCTTTGGGCTCTACCCCAGCCAAACGCAAATCTCCACAATGGATATCTGCTTTGTCTGTTTAATGAGCAGGAAATGACCTAGATGATGTATCTTTTCTAGGTTTTGCCACAGTCTTCTATGACCATTGTGATCCCTCAGAGCATTCACCGACTCAGCAGGGCTATTTGTGTAAGCTGTATCCCCAGTAGGTCAGAGTTTCAGGAAAGGCTGGAAACTCATTCAGATAAAAAATTTAGCAATGGTCATCTTAAAGGTAAATAGCTGACTTTTCTTTGTTCTGTTGACTTTTTAATTTTCCCTTTTCTCAGAGTGCCCTCCCCTGCCAAGAATGGGGCCTTCGGTCCCCATTCTGCCTGCAATGACTATTTTCAAAATTATTTTGATGTTTAAAGATAGTAGGGAATGATTGATTGATATGAATATTCAAATGTTTTATTTCTTGAAAATTAAATATGGAAACAGTAGCTTTTATTTTTTCTAAACTGCACAATCCTGAAAAAATTAGAAAAGTACATTAATAAGAGAAAAGGAAATTAAAATCAAATGAATATCATCACAATCATATTTCAATCCCAATTGTACCAGTAATCTTCCTATATATATACCTTTATCCTAGTACCTAAAATCTATTTGTAACTTCTAAGAAGAAGACCTCAGGAACTGGGTTCTAAAAATCACATCTTGCTAGTTTTATTTATCAGACACTCAGAAAAAAATAAAAGATCTTTAGAAGGGTAGCACTTTCCCTTAATTCACATTAAAAAATTATAAATAATGTTGATGCTATATCCCTGCCTTGCACCGCCTTGCATAGTGGTTTTCACTCATGTAAAGTTAAATGTTTAATTTTTGAATTATAGCAACAATCATTTAGCTCAACACATCCACTGTTCTTTACTTATTATTTACTCCAACAGTGATTCACTCTTGTGTCTCTCTACACATCAAAACACATTCTTTATGGAACCATTTAACTCAGGCTTTATCCTACCAATATGTAGTACTTATCACCTATTCTGATGTGCATCCATTGTTGAGAATCTTTTTTCTAGGATCCAGAAATGAGGAAATGAACAAAATGTTGCCTTTGCATTATAAAATCATGAAAAAAAAAAATATGTTAGGTACATAGTAAGGGACCTCTGGCTCTCTTAGGGACAAAGGCCATGTGCCAAGCCATGGTGCTTCTGCAAGCAGTCACCACCCTGGGAAAGAAGGATATGGGTAATCTCCCCATCCAGGTACTTTCCACCTCAGTCCTGCCAGGAGCAACTGACACACCTAGGGGAGAAGGAATGCCCTCCCAGTCTTCAAAAGAATACAGATAATTCCCCAGCCCCTAGGACAGGACGCCCAGCAATAATGGAATCTGGAAAATGATCTAGATTAACCTAATTCTAATTATAATGTCATTAAAATGATTTAATGGTGACATTTGAATCATCTGGGCCATGAGGAGGACCCAACCTAATCTCTATAAAATAAGACCAAAGACCATAACCAGAGCCTCTTATTACAACCGAATGCCCATTCATCATCTGTGGCAAATATATCTTGTTCTAATTTTCTCAACCTATCTTGCACTTTCTCAATAAATTTTGCTTCATGCTTTTCTTGCTTTTGGATGTCTGGTCATTCTTCCTCCAAGAGGACTCCAAAAACTGAGAACAGACAACTGCTCACCTTACAAATATACTTCTAGGAAGAGAACTTGAAAGAAAGAGTTACCATGCTTATGGAGAAAAAAACAAAGTGGAAGTTCAAGAATTAATCATTTTTTGCACATTCCTCAGAAATTTAAAATCCGTGAAAAAGAATAATACTGAAATGTGAAGGCATAGAGCTTCATCATTTACATACCCGAAGCAAAAGTCAACAGATACCACACAATCTGATAGGACATTAGACATGTTATGGACAGAATATTTGTGTTCTCCTGAAATTCAAATGCTGACATCTAATTTCCAATATAATGGATGTGGAGTGGCTAATAGGTCATGAGGATGGAGCCCTCCAAAGTGGGACTAGTGCTCTTATGATAGTGCTGTTATCATAGGGGTCCAGAGAACTACTCATTCTTTTCCCATCAAATAGAAGACAGCTATCTGCAACCAGAAATTGATCCCTCACCAGAACCAGTCTGCACATAGCATTATCTTGACCTCCTATCTTCTGGAAATAAAGAATAAATGTTTATTTATAGACCAATTAGGCTATAGTACTTTGTTGTAGCAGGCTCAGATGAATAAGACAGGCAAGGACTGTGGAGAACTTGCTTGATTATCATAACAGTGTGACACTCCTAATCCTGAGTGCAGAACTTATAGAGGACTTACCAAATATATATGTGGTTTTTCCAGAAACTCAACTAGGCTCTTGAAGAGAAGATTAAGGAAAATTGGAGGCGATATCTCATTTAGTGTAGGATAGTAATGGGGGAAATAAATCATTGTGAACTCTTGGAAGATCTATTTCCTCTAATTAACTAAAGAACAATAGAGGTAACACGCAGAGTTAGGACACTAAAGTTTATATAGCTCGTTGCTTTGCTGAGAGAGAAGAAAGGATACTACCAATCTACCTATTCTACTTTTTCCTAAGTAACAAAATACTCAATCTGCACAGGTAATGCCCTTAATGCTGCACCATAAGGATCTTTATGTTTAACTGCTGCACATGGAGAAAATTAATGGAGTGAAAAGGAGAACCATACTTGGATAAGAAGCAGGAATACTAGCAAAAGCCAAAACTGAAGTACAAATCCATTGAGGCTTCCAAACACTAAACTTAATCACAACAGCAGGAAAGCTTCCTTCCACATCACTGTGCAAACAAGCCTTGCCTAAAAATAACAGGGGATGTAACTGTACAACTATCAGAAAAATGCCCTCATGGGAGTAGCCCCAGGGGAAGATTCAAAGTCAAGTAGGGAGAAAAAATAAGATACTATCAGAGGAATTTGAAATCACTTGTGTGCCCACAGGAACAATAAATTTTAACTCTCATAACAATATGTAGAAGAGATATTCTCAACCATGGGTAATTTTGTCCTCCAGGGAACATTTGGCAATAGCTGGAGATGCTTTTATTTATCACAACCAGATTGTATTACAGATGCTAGCTACCAATGATCATAAACACCTTACAATAGACCAAAAATCATCATTCTAAATGTCAATACTGTTAAAGATGATGACCTTTGATTTAGAAAATTATAAATAATTTACATAATACTTCTGGAACTATTAAATTAGTTTAGGAAGGTTGTAAGGAATAAGGGTGATAAAGAAAAGCTAATGGTGTTCCTATAGGGTGGTAATGAACCATTATAAACTTAAAGGAAAATCAATTACAATAATATCAAAACCAAAATACTTAGGTATACATTTAACAAATATATGGAAGTTATGTATATAAAAAATACCAGGGGATGGCGCCTGTGGCTCAGTGGGTAGGGCAGCAGCCCCATATACCAAGAGTGGCAGGTTCAAACCCAGCCCCTGCCAAACTGCAACAAAAAAATAGCCAGGCATTGTTGTGGGCACCTGTAGTCCCAGCTACTTGGTAGGCTGAGGCAAGAGAATCACCTAAGCCCAGGAATTGGAGGTTGCTGTGAGCTGTGTGACACCATGGCACTCTACTGAGGGCAATAAAGTGAAACTCTGTCTCTAAAAAAAAAAAAAAAACAGGTAAACAAATCAAAGAAGATGCAAATAAATGAAAAAAGAAAATATGTGATATGAATCAAAATACCAGTTTTATTTTCTTTGATATTGGCAAGCTAATTCAAAAGTCTATATGTAATGTCAATGGAAAAGAGCAGTGACACAAAGTTTATTAATGGATCTTGGACAAATGAATATAGCTAACTCAATGCACAAAGGGTCTTGTCAACAAATGATTCTGAAGAGCTGCATGTCAATATGCAAAATATAATAATAAAGTTCAACAATACTTCAAATTATACTAAACATACCGATATGAACTCAAAATGTACTGTATACATAAATGTGAAATTTTACTCTATAAATTATAAAGGAAAATACATATGAGCTTTGCTCTGAATGCAAGGTTTTAGATATAATATCAAAAATACTATTTATAGTAATAAATAGTCTATAGTATTTTATCAAAGTTAACCACATTTGCTTTACAAAGTTCACTGTTATGAGAATGAGATAACAAGACAGAAATTAGGAGAAAATTCTAAAAATTACATATCTGATGAAGAATTTATATTAAGAATGAATAGAACTTAAATCTTAATACAAATACTATTAATCATAATAATAGAAATAAATAACCTAGTGAAAAATGGGTTAAATCTGAATAGCCAGATTATATAAAGATGACTAATAAGCATATAAAAATATTCCCAATATTATTTCTTATTAGAAATATATCAATTGAAAATACGTTGAGATTATACCACTACACAACTTTTAAATTGGGTAAAATGCAAAACTTGACCACACCAAATACAAAGCAATACAATTGTCATTTATTACGAAATAGTCCAGACAGTTTGGCTGGTAGGTTGGTAGTTCCTCCTAAAGCTAAACACAAACTTAACATGTGGACTAGAAATAGCATTTCCAGGTATAGTCACACTCAAACCCAATGCTGAATTATTATATAAGTTTTAATTATAACTATTATAAATTATAGGTCTCCAAGATATACTTTGACAGGGGAAAAAAGGGAGTGTAACTATAAAGTAGAAAACTTTTCAGCTGTAAAAGGGAACATGACATTTATTCATGCAATAACATGAATGCAATTTGCATGCAGTTTGCTAAATAAGTTATACCCCAAAAGCTACATATCATTGAATTTCTTGTCTATTATACTGATGTGGTCGAATCATGATTGTATGCATTTGTAAAAATCAAGAGAACTGGACATAGCAAAGACTAAAAGTTCATGTAATCAAATTCAAGGAAATGTCAGCTATGATATTGAGTGATCCCTGCATTGAATGCAGACTGTGATGTATTTCCAATTACAAATTTTATTTTTCTTTGTTTCTACAGTGGAAATTCTTAAAAACGGAATTAAGATAGACTGTGCAGCTCCCAACCAAGATTTGAGGTTCCTGAAAATAGGAGCAAATTTTCAGACAAATAAAAATTAAAATTCCCTATTCCCTTAAAATTACACATAAAAATGTGATTTGCTCACACTGATAAAATGTGAGATGTAGGGGAATGTATCATGTAATAGTGAATGTGTTCAAGAGGTACTTTGTGATTCTCCAAGGTTGCTATTCTTTCCGTCATAACACTGGAATCGAATTTTAGTAGAAAGGTGGTATGACACCAACCTGCCTGAAATGTTATGTTCTGATAACGTGTTTAATAATAACTTGAAAAATACTTGTGACCACAGAACATTTTGTATGTAAAAATATCTTCTGTGTTATAAAGCCACTAATAATTTAGGTTGTATATTATATCAGCATAATCCAGCATGCTTTTATTGATTCAAAACATTTTTGCTCAATTATTTAATTTTTTAAGACCCTTACATTTACTAATAATTTGGTTCTATTGTCAGCCCTCTCCTGAAAACCATTTCTTGAATATTCATACAGTAATTTATACATTTTCTAATGTTTTTTCCCTTGTAGTTTTTTGAATATTATTTCACATTGATAAAAATTTTTGTTTAAAATATTTTCAATATTATGCTTTTATCACAAATGACTGTAAAATATATGCTAAGAGAAAATACATCACTCATTCTCAAACCATGCAGACACCTTATATTCACATCCTGCACATCTTAGTTAGCATCTTTTCTTAAACATATTTCTGTACATTTAGATGTAGTTGACCCTTGATCAAAACAGGTTTGACTTGTGCTGGTTCATGTATACATGAAATAGCTTCTGAAATAGCAAAACTAACTCCTCTCTCTCTTCCTCCTCAATCTACTTAACATGAAGATGACAAGGACGGAGATTTTTTTGACAATACACTTAATGAATACAAACTTACTTTATCTCAGTTAATAGCATTTTCCTTACCCTTGTGTACTTTATCCTAAGAATACTGTAAATAATACACATACCATACAAAATATTTGTTAATCCACTCTATGTTATTGATCAGGCTTTAAGTCAACAATAGGCTATTGGCTATTAGCAGTTACAGTTTTGGAGAGTCCGAATTATATGTTAATTTACAACTGTGTGGAGAGGTTAGTACTCCTAACCCCCACATGGTTCAAGGTTCAACTATATATTTATTTTCTTTAAATGGGTTCGTTTTTAAATATATCATTTTGAAACAGGTATGTGTGTGTGTGTGTACATATAACTTTACAAAATTCATGACACCTTATGTCTGTTTTTCACATTTCTGATTTTAATCCATTTTTTACTTTTAGTAAATACTATGAATCTAAATGCCAAAATTCCTACTGCTTTCTGTTTCATCAGCTTTGTCTAATTCTGCAAGAAATGAACAATTTATCTCGTTTTCCACTACTGTCATATTCATCATTCAATTTCCATGATAAGACTGTACACATGTAGTCTTACATAAGACGGTTCAATTTATGATTTTTCAATGTTATAAGAGTGCAAATGTAATGGGCATTTGTAAAAACTATACTTTGAATTTCTGATTTTGAAATTTTCAACATTCTATAATGAAGTAGACATTGTGTTAGATGATTTCACCCACCTGTAGGCTAATGTTTAATATAGCACGTTTAAGGTAGTTTAGGTTAAGCTATGCTGGTTGGCACTTTAGATATATTAAATGCATTTTCAACTTGCAGTATTTGACATATCAATATATAACCACATGATAATAAACATCTTTACCCAGTTTATTGTTTTTATAACAGGTCCAGAAAACAAATTATTGATGAGACACATCCAATGGTACCTTTTTTTTGAAAACTTTTATAATATTTAACTTAGAATTAATTACGTATGCGTCTGTGTATAAAAACAAACAAAACAAAGCAAAACCCACTAAAAAAGCTTTATCTACCACTGTGACTCCTTAAATATATTATATAACCCAAGCCAAAAAAGGGTCTCATGTATTTTTCATCTTTGCATCACTTTTTTTTGTATTATAGATCTTCAATAGATATTTGGTTAACAAATTTATTACTGTCTTATTACTCTTACCTAGAATCAAGTAAAAAAAATTAATAACTTGTAAGACACTAGAGAATAATATTTTGAGACATATCTGCTTTATGAAATCTAATAAAGTCTTAATTAAACTTTTATAGAAAGGTAATTAGCTTAATTTTTATTATAAATGAGAATAATTAAATAAAATATCATGCAATAAGATTTTAGCTACAATCATTATAAATGGATCATTTTAACTACTTGTCTTTTGTGTTAGTCATCTTGTGTTACCATAAGAAAATGTGTAGACTAGTGCCTTCCATGAAACAGTTCTTTCTCATAGTTCTGGAGGCCAAGTCTGAGATTAAGATTCCAGCCTGGTAAGTGTCTTTCTGTGGCCTCTATTTTTGGCTTGTACGTGGAGCTGAGATCTCATTGTGTTATCCTGACCCTCTGGTTCACATTGGGAGAGAGCAAACTCTCTGGTGATTCCTTACATAAAGGCACCACCCCATCGAAAAAGTTCCACCCTTAGGAACTTACCTAACCCTAATTATCTCCCAAATGTTCCATCTGCATATACCTTCTCACTGCAAGTGAGGATTTCAAAATATAAATTGGGGAGGACAGCATAAATATTCAGTTGACAGCACCTGTTTCAAATAGTTTTGTGTGTTTTCAAATTCTTATGTGAGGTTTTCTATACAGAAAGGAGATTTTTATGGGTGGTGTGTGTGGCTCAAAGGAGTAGGGTGCCAGCCTCATATGCCTGAGGTGGCGGGTTCAAACCCAACCCCGGCCAAAAACTGCAAAAAGAAAAAAAAAAAAATTATGTCAAAAAAATTATGTATTTTTATACATAATCATGTTTCTTTTTTTTATTAATGTAAAGGTACATGTGATTAGGTTACTTTGTTTGCCCTTCCTCGGTAACATCAGAGTTGTAGTTTAGCCCTTCACCCCGAGGTGCACCATAGATCCCTACCTTGTACCCGTTAGGTGAGGGCTAACAGAACTCTTTCTCCTCCTGCCCTCCTTCCCCTTTCATAAACTTAATTGCATTTTTCTCTCATGTGATGTTTCTTTTTTTCATTAATTCTTGCCCCAGGTTTGGCTTTCAGTATTTGTTCTTTTTTATTATTTTTAAAAATATTATTTCACTTGAGTTGTTTCCATAACTGGATATTGGTGACTTGAGCTAAAACAGATATTCTGGTACAAATGTCTTTATGGTAAGATGATTTTTGCTCTTCTGGGTAGATACCTAGTAAGGGAATGGTGGGATCAAATGGAAGGTCAACTTTTAGTACACTTATATTAATTTGAAATAATAAATAACTATATGAAATCCTAAAAATATTATTTCAACTTTATATATTTGACATATTAGTAGCAGTAAAATAAATTATAGCAAATAAATTTAATAAAAATATTTATATTTCATAAAAGATAACAATTCCAACCCATTGTTAACTGAGATTTGGTAACTAATCAAGGCTGCAGATATTCCATAAAGCAATGCGCTTTCAGGGAAATATGAAAGGCAAGAGGCAATTAGAATAGCAAAACTAATTTATTCACTTACTTTATTTAAAATGCAAATATCGCCCAAAGCCAGTAGCACAAAGTACAGACATAAATTACAACACCTAAACTAAATCTAGTACTTGAGTGAAAGAAATAAATATTAACAAATAGCATATAGAAAATAGTAGACAAAATAAGAAAAAAAATTCAGTAAAATATATTCTGATGTGATGCTCACTTTATCAGGAAATTGGTTAAATTGCAGAGATAGTTGATCGTCAAAAATATATCATTGGGTCATTGGGTGATAGATACAGATTTTTATCCCAAAAAAGCATAGGTGGTCTTAGTTTTTATCGAGGTTGCTTGAGAAATATGATGACATATAAAATGCTCAGCTGTCAAATTATAAATGAATTAAGAATATTAATTCCCTTGAGTGTACTTCATGTTACTATGAGCAATGGATTAAATATAATGTAATGAATTGCCTCAATAAACAACCCCAATACAGATTGACTAATGTCAGAAAAGGAATGCCATAGAAAAGTTGCTATCTAACATTTCTAGTGAGCTTTTCTTTTTGTTTGAATATTCCTTAGTAGGATTTACTTTACTTCATACTTCCATGTAACTTCTGCAGAATTATTACTTTTATATTACCAAAGACAGTGGTCTCTATGGCTTACGTAGTTGGTTAAAGTGTCTGTATTGTAAATTTCTGGCAGAGAATGACATAGCAAATTTTCTTAACAAAATTTTCTCTAGTTTATGAAAATAACTTTGTAGTAATTTCAATGTTAGGTCCCCAAGGTGTCACACCTGGGAATTGTGAATGTTACCTTTAAAAAAAATCTTTGCATATATAATTCATTAAAAATCCTGTAATAATGATCCTGGGATTATCATCCCAGATTATCTTAATAGGCTCTAAATTCAACAACATATATTATAATAGTAAAAGGCACATATGCAAATAAATTGTGAAACAAAAAATGAAGTAATAAAACTACCAGCCAAGAATCACCAAGACTTTCCAGCAGCAACAAGAAGCTATAGCAAGGCATGGAACAGATTTTCCTCCAGAGACCCTGGTGCCAGTATGGGCTTGACACATTCTTTGAGAGAATACATTTCTATTTTTTGATGCCACCAAATTTGTGGTAAGTATTTTTCATAGCAGCCATAAAATATTTTTAATTATTTTTATTTGGATTTTTCATGTGAAATGAAAAACGGGAAAGAGTTATTCCAATTTATTCTTACTTATATTTTAAAATCTATTATTTATATCTTATTCATATTTTAGCTTCCATTCACTTCTGTGTACTTGTATCATTTCCATCTACACTGCTTATCAGAATATTGCAATAAAATTAAGTAGCATTTAGTATTATTTGGAAGCACTTTCTCATAGTAAATATAAATAAGAGAGATCAAATGTAAAGGAATGGAAAAAAATCAGGGAATTAAAAATACAGGTAATTTTTTAGCTATGCTAACATTTAAAAAATTAAATTATAAGGCCAAATGGCTTTAGTCATGATAAAGAAGATAATAATGTGATTATAAAAAGAAAAAATTTTGATCTTAAATGAAAACAGGAAAACATCCTAAATATATTTAAAAAATTATATGTGTCCATATTTCAAGAAAAATTGATAGCAACACTGATAGATTTTAAAACATTTTACAAAAAATAATGTGTAACCTATAGTTCAAGTAGAAAAATACAGAGATAGAAAAGATTTGAACAATATCAAGAAATAGCTGGCACACTCGGATACCTAGACATTAACAACTTAAAAGTTAAAGGATGCAAGTTCTCTGGATACAATGAAATTCTGATAAAAGGAATGGCACAAAGTAATAAATCATATTTATTTAAAGCATTTAAAAACAATTATAAGTATTTGAGAAAATAAATCATGATGTAAATGAACAAGTATCTAGAATTGAAATGTAATGACAAAAAAATTATGCTATATAAAAATACTCATACTGTGCCACTCTAGAATATTACTCGACTATTTATCTGAGATACCTTCTTACAGATGTCATTAAAAAAATTATATAAAAGAATGTTTACTTTAACAACTTTTTATTAATTTTTTAAATATGGAATTCTGGTTTCACTTGTAAGAAGCTTGAAACTCAAGTCACTTCTAACAAAACTAAAAAGCTGAACAAATACAAAATCGATAACTTTTCTTGCATCTATCAGAGAAGTGATATCATAAGGCAATTTGCTACCCCCAATATTGGAGAAATAGGTAAGTACTAAGCATCACAACTTACCAGAGCAAAACTCATGAGCATAAATATCCCTGAGAACCAGCTACAGGATAGAAAAATACGAAGTGTATTGATTAATTGTTGGGGGCTCAGTGTAGACAAGTCTAAGGGTTAGAAACTCCAACCAGACCAAGTAAGAAGAAAGGACCCACATTTTTGTGAGGTTTACCTCCATAGTAAATTAGATTCTCACAATAAAAATCAAATAAAAAATGTTACTCTTCTGAGGGGGGTAGAGAAAAAGGGAGAATTTGAAAATATGTCAGGCATTTTGTTCTTCTTAAGAAAGTAAAGCAGAGCCTACCCTGGTGTGAACATAATTTTTGTTAGAGCATACCAGTCCAGGGGGAAGGAGGATTCTCACTTTAGCAGATCCAGCTCCCCATGTAGGAGAAGGGAAATACTCAACTTGAGCACCCTACAGTGATGATCCCATCCTACCTCAGAGGGACCAGGGACTGAGAAACACTTGAGAA
>CAUYRH010072214.1:0-28067 GCA_963574655.1 Perodicticus potto
GCTAGGGTGCCAGATGTCCTGCATCAATTCTCCCTCTCCGAGTAGAAACCCCAACTGCTGTTAGGGAAAAGGGGCGAAGACTCGATCTAACTGCTTCCTGCTGGGTCGGGCGATGATAGAAGGGGGTAGTTGGGGTTTCTCCGGAGGGAGAGTGATACAGGGGTTCATGGACTGGAACCATCTTTATTGCGTGTGGCTTGATGAAGGTCTCCAGATCTTATTCACTTTATAACTGCAAGTTTAACTGAGAGCTACCCATTTATTTTACCCCAGACTCCTGGCAACCATTTTTCTAATCTCTTTTTCTATGAGTTTAACTATTTTATATTCCACATACAGTGAAATCATATCTCACTGAGCATAAGTAAGATTTATCCATACTATCACCACAGGAGAATTTCCCTTTTTAAAGGCTGAATACTATTTTGTTGTATATAAATATACATTCTCCATAATTTCTTTATCCATTGATTTATATTGAAGGACACTGAGGTTATTTTCATATCTTAGCCATTGTGAATGATACTATAATGGACACAGGAGTGCAGATTATCTCTTTTGAGACAGTGATTTTATTTTCTTTGAATATATACCCAGTAGTAGTATTGCTAAATCATATGGTACTTTTATTGCTATTATTTTAAGGCATCCCCATGCTGTTTTCCTCAATGGCTATGACGATTTGCATTACCACCAGCAATATATAAGCCTTCCCCTTTCTCCTCATCCTCACCAGTCCTTGTTATCTTTTGGCTTTTTGAACAAATCTGGTTCTTAGTTCTTATCTTGCTTTAATGCATCTGACCCTGTAACAACCCAATTAGAGAGATATTCTTAATTGCATTTTATAGATAAGAAAGCTGAGACCTAGGAAATTTAAGTAATTGCCCAAGAAAGCACTAATATATGTCAGATACAAGATTTGAATTCAGATCTGCTTCCACAGTACATCATCTTAACTGTAACAACCAGCACTTGTTTGGCCATTGCAGGGGTCAATCTCCTTCTGAGTGCTCAGGGACAAGCTACTTCACCAGAACAAAAGAAGAGAGAGGCAGAGATCAAAAAGCTAAATGTTACTAAATGTTATTGTCACTTCTACTGATTAATAATCCTAATTTATAAGGAACATAATTCTTTCTAGTTAGTATTCCACTGTGCCATGCTTTGCACCTGTTCTCTTCCAAAAGAGTTCTGTCATTTGCAATAGCATGGGTACATCTGCAGGACATTATGCTAAGTGAAATAAGCCACACACAGAAAGACAAATACTGCGTTATCCCCCTTATATGTAGGATATAAAAATGTTGAATTCATGGGAGTAGAAGGTTTAGTGGTGGCTACCTGGGGCTGGGGTGGGGGTGGGAAATGAGAAGATAGGAGCAAAGGATGCAAATTTTGATTCAATGGGAAGAATAAGTTCTAGAGACCTAAGGAATAGTTGGTAATAATGCACATTTGAAAATGGCCAAAAGAGTAGATTTTAAGTGTTCTCACCACAAAATAATTATAAATATTTGAAGTAATGGATATGGTGAATTAGGCTTATTTACTCAACCCATAATCTATTCACATAGGGTGTCTCAAAAGTCACACGTAAGGTCACTATACATAAGGAAAATGAGAAATTGTAGCTAATTATACCTTCATTTACAAAATATTTGCTACAGAATTTTACAAAGAGGTGGCCAGCATGTAGAGAAAATTTTGTAAGTCAATGTCCCCTGTAAATATATGCAACTTTCATTTGTCAATTAAAATTTAATAAATTTTGGTCATGTGGGCTTTGAATACCAGAGTCAATTGAACAATTATAATATCCAACAATGTAAGAGTCTCAAGGATGGTGAATGATTTTTTTGGAGAGGAAGGGAGGAAAAATAAATTAAGATCTGACAGATAGTGCCTGTCTATCTTATTAGAACAAAGCTTTTTATCAGAGGAAGACCAAAGCTTGATCAATCTGCATTTTCAAGATTCTGACAAGCAACTACTTGTGTCAGAACGATGCTGTACAACTTAACTGTTTTTGCCACCGTCTGGTACTTTAACTTTGGAACAATGGGGCACATTAGCAGAATACTGATAGATAACAGGAGTTCATGTTCTCCTATCCATTTTTCCTGCTGCAGACTCTTCTCCCACCCAAATACACACACTGTCCCTATTGTATATAATTTTAATTAAAATTACATAAGAAAACATTTCTAAAGGTAACTGCTGTGAAGGGTAAAGCCATAAACCCATCCCAGACAGGATGAAGCAGCGAGAATAGCAGAGGTGTACATCATAGGGATGGCCACCTGCAGTCAGGTAATGTCAGGTTCAAGATGTAAGCCATTACTTGCACATACGTATATAAATTAAAAGACCCCAGGGAAGAGGTGGCAGATCTAAAAATCATTTTATTCAGTCATATTTTTAAAACAAAACAAACTTAGTGGAGATAATAAGATGTAAATTCAAATTGTAGTAATGATCAGCATATAGTAACAAGTAGGTTTGCTATCCTTAGATTTAGATTTTGAGGAGTTAAAATCTTGATCTTTGGCACATTCTCTCTGCATCTCAGGTTTTTTTTTTTTTTACTTGAAAATAAAGATTTAAAAGAATGTAAAGCAAGATGTGCACAGGGAAGTTGTGAAGATCTAATACCATAGTAGGATAGCAAACACATGTGCACACACCTGTGTGCTCTGTGTGTGGGCATGAGTGTGTGTGTGTGTGTGTGTGTGTGTGTGTGTGTGTGCTGGTACTGAGGAGGTGGCAGGCATGTGGTCTTGAAGATGTTGTATTCAATGCTTTGGACTTAACAGTTATCCACTAGGGTTTGGCACACTCTAGTACCATGAAAATATTTTAGTTGACCCTAGTCAATCACCCTCTCAGTTTTCAGGGTAGCTAAGTAGAACCTAGAAGAGCCGCAAACCCACTGTAAGTGTTTTCCAACTGCAGGTTTCTTGGTCCTTTGACCACAGGGATGAATATAAATATTAGAGTTTTCTGCTAATGCTTTGATATAAAGTTTGGGCCATCATAGGTGTTAAGGACCCATGGAAGACTTTTCAAAAGAATAGTGCATTCAAAGAGGCTTTTGTGACATGAGGTATCTAAAGTGCTTACTTAGCACAGTGCCTGTCTTCTTGTGACTAAGGTGTGTGTCTAGCTATGTATAAGTTCATTGACAGAATATATATTGAAAACTATTTTCCATGAATTTAGTAACAGAGTTAAAATCAAACTGCATTGTTAATTGCAAGAGATTAATGAACATAATAGATTATATGATCACTTTTATAGCATTTTATATATGAGGCATATAAATGATCTGATATATTATGCAAGGCTTAGTGTACATATAAATCTGATGAACTCTCAATAAATCCACAATGGCAAAGGTGTTCTACACGTTCAGTTTGGGGCAACCAACCAAGATAAAGTTAACAATCATCTATCCCTACACCATTTCTTGGCTCTCTAATGGGAATTATGGATGTTGGAAACTTACAGACAAATCAGGAATGATCATCTTCCTTAACAATATTAAATACCAGCAGAGGGATTAGATAGATTCATAAGTAATTATGATGCAAAACAGAAAGTGGTAAATTCTACTAGACAGGTACAGAAACAAATTCTACTAGAATATACAGAAAGAAATGCTTTAAGAGGAGAGAAAAATCAGCTCTAATTGATAGGATCTGGAAATGCTTCCAGGAGCATGTGTCAGGACTATGTTAGTAACTAGCAAAAGAGAAACGAATAAAAAGGACCTAAACAAAAAAAGGGAAGATAAAGACTTCCATCACTGATATTCTAGGCAGAGTTTTAGCTTCAGGAATAGTTTGATCCAGTTGTGATGCAGCTGGGGCTAGGGTTTCTGTCCTCCCTTTCCAGCTTTGCTTCCTCTGTGATGGTTTCATTCTCAGACAAGCACTCAATTCACTCCCGTACCCTCCAAGGATCAAATTCAAAAGAAAGGATAAATTTTTTTTTTCTGGTAGGTCTCCAGAAATCCTAAGGTTCCCAAGGATTTGGCCAATTTGGTCGAAGGTCCACCCCTTAGGCAATCACTATGATGGGGAACTTGAATGTCTTCCTCGCCTTAGGCTTGTTTCCACCCTATGTTTTTGAGCACATGAACCGTGGGACCACGGGGCATTTCTTCAAACAGGAAAGTGGGGTTCTGTTTCCAGGAAAAACAAAACAAAACATTATTTACAGATGGCCACTACAGATAAAATTATAATTTTTTTTTAAAGTTCTTCATCGAGGGGTTTGATCTCTTACCTGGCCCTTGGGGGACAGATGAGGTTGGAAATGCTGAGGCCTAAAGCAGAGTAGATGGATGAGTAAATCCACAATTGGCACACTGGTCCTGTGGAGAATTTCTTCGCTGCACCTTCTGCTGATGCTCTTTATGGGCAAAGTCAAAGTCATAACCCTTTCTTGGAGGCACAAGTCTACTGTCCTTAATTCCTCTACTGCAATTTTACATTTATGTCATGAGAAGTAGCAACATACTCTATATTGGGCCAACCAAAATTTCAAGGAATTTGGTGAAATTTAGAAGTGAGCACTTTAGTCTTAACTGCCTCTGTATGTTCTGTCCTGTCAAGGATCATTCTGTGGAGCAGGAAGATAACCGAAAAATCCAAAGATCAAGAAAAAAAAAAGAGTGGATTTTATATCATATGTCTCCATCTATTCAGTCTCCTGCTTAATAAAGATAAAAATGATAATGATGGTGGCAGCAATTATGAGTTTCCGCTTGCCCAGGATGGACCAGGTACTGTGCTAAGTGCTTTGCATGGATTAGTTCATGAGGTCCTCACCACACTACAAGGTAAGGGCCATTATTACTCTATTTTATAGAGGAAACTGACACATGGACTATTAAATATATTGCCTAAGGAAATACAGTTAAAGGGTGGTTCCAAAACTAAACTCATGTCTCTGTACCTTCTCTTCTCCAATTTGGATTCTTCTCTAATATTAATTTTGGCACCTGTGTGAAGCCAGTAGCTCAATTCAGAATCTCAGAAGGCATCTTTGATACCACTCTCTCCTTTGTCCTGTGCATGGACAGCTACACATCTGTCAAACCCCATTTACCCTTTCTCCCGGGCCTACAACTGGAGTATATTTCCCAAATCTCTGGCAGTTAAGGACCATAAAACGGAATCTTGACAAATAGAATCTGGGTGGAACTGATCTGCGCATCTCTGTGGCTCCCCACATTTCTGCTCTGTCTCCATCGGAGTGGGCAGAGGTCTGAGGAGCCAGGGCAGGATGCTGGTTAGACTGTGCTGACAAATGTCAGGGCTCCCTAGACAACAGACTGAGGCAAAGCCACCACGTACACTAGAAATAAACCTCTAGTGTATATTTCTATTATTATTAAGCAAGAGGCACATTATTTTTTCTTTTGTTTTTAAGATAGAGTCTTGCTCTGCTACCCAGGCTGGACAGCAGCAGTGCCATCATAGTTCACTGCATTCTCAAATTCCTGGGCTTACAAGATCTTCCTAGCTCAGCCTATTGAGGAAATGGATTTCTGTTATGAGAAGCTACCAAGATTTTGAGGTTCATATGTATAGTTATCCTACCATGATTGACATATTCACCATCAAACCCATTGCTAAAATTTATCTTTAATGTGCCCGTTCTTCTCACACCCCATGCCTGCATCTTTTCCATGTCACCATCACCCCTTGTTAATATTGCAATAGGCACAGAACTAGTTTCTCATCACCACCCTTATATCAACCATATTTTACACACACTTTCCCAAATTAGTCTTTTTAAAATAAAAATGTTACAGGGTGGCAAAACTATTCTGTATGTTGCTATTATGGTGGATATATGACATTATGTATTTGCCAAAACCCAACATACTATACAACACAAAAATAAACCCTAATGTGAACCAGGGACCTCAGGAAATAATAACGTCTCACTAACAAATGTACTGTACGCACGCCAGATGCTGTGGGGGGCGGGGCAAAAGGCATAAGGGAGTTCTCTATGTTTTCTGTGTCATTTTTCTGTAAATCTGTATCAGCTCTGAAAATAAACTCTATAATTTTTTTCTGAGATAGAGTCTCGCTTTGTTGCCCTCAATCGAGTACTGTGGCATCATAGCTCACGACAATTCTAAACTTTTGGGTTCAAGAGATCCTCTTGCCTCAACTTCCCAAGAAACTGTGACTATAGGCACCTGCCACAACACCCAGCTATTTTTGGAGATGGGATCTCACTCTTGTTCAGGCTGGTCTTGAATTCCTGAGCTCAGGAGATCCACCCCGTTTTGGCATCCCAGGTGCTGGGATTAAAGGAGTGAGCCACCGCACCCAGCCTAAAAATAAGCTCTATTGACTTTAAAAATTTTGATTATATCTCTCTTCTATGTAAACTCCTTCAAGAGATTTCCCTGCTCTTAGGATAAAATAAGGTCTATGTGGATGTGGTGGTCTGGTGCCTCCAGCCTCATGTGCCACTACTCTCCCCACTTGCTGTGTCTGACTTGGAGCCTTCCATCCCCAGCTGGAAAGTGGCAGCCGTTCCTCAACCAGAGGGTGGCACTTGGTGATTCTTCTGACTGGGCATTTCGTCTTCCTTTTGTCACCTGACTAATTCTTCCCCGTCTTCTCAAATTTCAGCTTTCACATCCAATGACACCTTTTCCAAAGGGGTATTTTCTGACCATTCACTAAATCACGTCACCCCACAGCCCCATTATTTTCTCTCATAACTCTCTACTACATGGCACCCTAGTATTTATAGTGGATTATAAAATAAGAAATAGTGCCTGTTTCATGCTCTTTGCAAAACTCAACACCTAATGTGGGAGTTGGAATACAGCAGACACATAAGGAAACACACACACACACACACACACACAATAAAACTTACACAGTGCTCACATTGTGCCAAGCACAGTTGTGGTCATTTTACCTTTAACTCATTAAATCCTGCTAGCAAACTTACGAAATAGGAATTGTTATCATGTCCCATGACAGATGAGTAAACTGATACCAGAGAGGTTAAGTCACTTACTAAAGGCTTCATAGTTCATGGAGTTGGGATTTGGCTCCCAAAAGCCTGGTTGCAGCGTTCATGCTTTTAACCACAATGCCTTACTACAATTGCCAAATGAGTGAATTAATAAATGAATGAGCTGAGGTGTGTCTGACATGAGCCTGTGCTTCTAACCTATTGTTATACTTCCCTCCCTGCTTCCTGAAGGTTGCTGCAATGTTCACAAGCATTTGTCCTTGTACTTTTTGCTCTTGTGTATCAGTTTATGTTCTGAGTTCAAAGCTGAGGTCTCCTCATTATTGCTTTAAATCTCTTCTTATCTTCCTTTTTATTTTTTTCCTAAATAACTGGGTTTTTTTAAGTGTTTTGGTTGAGTATTAATAAAGATACCACCTTTCGTTGAGCAAAGACTCCTGGGTGAATGATATTCTGACTTTAAATGTGATCAATTAACCTTGGAGAGTAAAGAAATATAAATCGAAGCAGTCTACATTCAGCTACGTTCTTCAGTGGATTGTTACATGAAGATCAGGCTGGATTAGTGAAAAAAAAAGAAGCCCTCTAGAAAACACGAGCGCATTATGGCATTTTAAACTGATGAATGCATTTCCCATTTATTAGTTTTGGGACTTTCGGCTCATATTCTGTACCTGAAGATATAGGAAGGAAAAGAGAAAGGCAGAAAGAGAGAGCAGAAATAACCAAGAAAAAAATAAAGATTTGTACAGTACTCTGGCAAAGGCACATTTTTAAATTTAGTTGTAGGAACACAGGCAATAGCATTCATTCAACTGACTCAGACTAATGTGATCCATGGGCTTAACTAAGAACTTGCCACAGGGAAGCCATACACGTAAGTGCTTGCTGTATAACCACGATTTAAATTGTTGGTCCATCCCCTTTGGGGGCCCAAATGATTTAAAAGAGAAACTGCAGTTGCTTTCCATTAGTTTACAGCATAGATGCAATTGGTTCTTTAAAAGATATATCTAAATAAAATGTCAAGATGATGCATGCTTTTAAAGGAATGTTTGTCGAATGTTCAACACAGCTACGACTCTTTCTGGCACAATTCAATAGCAGTTCTCAATTTTCTTTGAAGGGAAATATGCAGGATGTAAAAAATCCTACACACTACAGAAATTATAAGTGCAGTTGCCAGACTGAAGTCATATTTTTAGTTATGGTTTTAGTAGTTAGATTTTTATGGTGAATTCTTTTTCTGGTTACCTTATTGCACTTATATTATTAATAGCATTAATATATGGACTTATTTTCTGAACATTTATATAAATTACAGAATGGAAGCTATTAGGGGAGGACAAAGAGAAAGCAAAATAGGAGCATTGAGCTGTAGCTTTGGTACTAATCAATAAGCTATTTGATCTTAGGTAAGTGACTTAATTTTTCTAGATCTCATTTATATAATTTATAAAATAATTAAAACTAGTTGCTCTAGGGTTTTAATGAAATACAGAGTAGTATAAAGATAGGTTTATTTATTAGTTATGAAACATTGAGGAAATTATATTTTTTATTTGTTTATTTTTTGACAACTATTTATTGACCGAGGATACAGTAGTGTATGTATGTACACATATGAATACACAGTGCATCCTGATGTCTACATAGAAAAATGTGGTAGAGTCTACTAAGAGGGACAAACCTCAAGCAATGAATTTTGCACCTCAACATGTAATTATCCTGAGCTAGGAACTTGGAAGGAAAGAGACATGGTTCTCTAAAGCATGAGCAAGGGAACTGATTGACACTGGGAAGGTGAGGAAAGCTTCCCTAAGGAGGATCTTTTAGCTGAGATTCAAAGGAGAAACAGGAGATACTAAAGGCAAAGCAACAGGTCAGACTTTGGAGACAGCATGTGCAAAGACATTGGGGACAGGAGAATAATGACTTTGGTAAACTGAAAGAAGACCAAAGTTGCTGGAGGAAGAGTGTGAACCAGCACAAGTTTTCAGAGGAGAGCAAGCCCAGAATAAACTAAGTCTTGTGAACAACTTTCAGAGTTTCGGTGTCCATTCTAGCAACAACAGGAACTCCAATTTGTTCACTTAAAAATGGGGGGAAATGGACTTAAAAAACTGATTATATGTGTAAATCATATAACACTAGGCTAGAATACTGTGGGTATGCAATAAACCATTCTCTCCACCTGTATTCCGACCTATAAAAGTCTTTCACTACTAGTCCCACTTTCATGTGTGTTTACAAAACCTGATGCATTTTCTCATAAACATTTTTCTTCTCTGTAGCTGCAATGAGTAGCAAATAGTACTAACATACTAATACTAGTAGTCTATGGGCTGCTTGCCCCCCAATAGTATCTCTATGTCTTTATGGAATTACTTTTCATTGAAATATAATATGCATGTAGAGACATGCACAAAGCATAGCTGGACAGCCCGATGAATCTTCACAAAATAAACACATATGTGCAAGCACCACTCAGATTACAGAACATTATATGACCAGCACCTTGGAGCCCTCCTCATGTCCCTTCTGGTCACAGCCCACCTTCCCTCCCAGTGGAAATGGGGCTGGTTCCTGCTGTCATTGATTCAGGCCTTTGGGGGGAACTATACATTCATACAGTGAGTATTCTTTTTGATAAAACTTCTTTTGCTCATTATAACATTTGGGAGAGTTTTCTATATTGTTATATTTGGCAGTAATTAATTAATTTTCACTGCTGCATAGTATTCCACTAGGAATAGTATAGAATATCTATTTATTTGTTCCAGTGCTGATAAACACTCAGGAGCATTCATTAAATAGTTTCAAATTGGCAAATGAATAAATTTCCCACAACTCTCTTTCTTTATCTTAAAAAAGCAAAATTTATAAGACTATTGTGAGGACAAAATAGAATATAAAGTATACAAAATGCCTTTTAAAAGTCTAACATTAGGTATTCATAAGTAGCATCTACTTATAATTACTTCAGAAATCCTTTCTAAAAGACTCAGACTGTGGAGGAATGCTCTCAATTAAAAGTGACTAGGATTTTGGGAGGCTGAGGCAAGAGAATCGCTTAAGCCCAAGAGTTTGAGGTTGCTGTGGTGACTCCATGGCACTTTACCCAGGGAAACAACTTGAAGACTTTGTCTCCAATAATAATAATAATAAAATATTAATAATAGATAAAAATGAAAGTGACTAGAATAAAGTTCTATAATTATGAAGGAATCAAACTGAAACAAAAGTTTATTGTCTGTCACACCTTGTACTGCTGAACTTGATTTGGCCCATCCAAATACTATGTACTTGATACATGATGAAATCAAGCTTTAGATGTCTGAGCACTTTCATTGCCTTGGGCCCTTCCTGCTGTCCTTTTGAATTTGAACCCATCCTATTCTCTCCAACCCAGCTCTCGACCCTTGGTATTGTCTCCTTGTTCCTGTATTACCCTTGATTTTTGGTGCCAACCCATCTTCACTGCCTTTTTGTGTCTAAGACTGTGATTTACTCTACAAGGTCCTACTTCTCCTGGTCACCACATCCAGAGCTCTGAAGAAGGTTCAGATAGTTAGGCTGAGCCCATATGGGGCGCTCAATATACACACATAGATATTGACTATCATGTTGCCTGCAGATTCAAATCCATAGAAACCTAGTAATAGATTAATGCAACAAAATCATTTAAATGTCCCTTAGGAAACTGTTCGGTCTGTGTATCATTGATTATAGAGAAAAATTATAACAGCCCCAGGATGACTGTGAATGGATAATTCACACAATGCTGTCACATTTCTCTGGCTTCTCTGTTCATGGATCATCTTTAATCAAAATTCTCACTACAGCATATGGTAAAGTCAACAGGGTCTCCCAGTCTGATACAGTTTTCTTGAGAACACTGTGAATCCCATACCTGGTGACCATCTCTACTTGTCTTAAATCTATAAATAGTTGAAATTTGGCATGTCCAAAGTACAACTTACTATCACGTCTTT
This sequence comes from Perodicticus potto, assembly GCA_963574655.1. Lineage (NCBI taxonomy): Eukaryota > Metazoa > Chordata > Mammalia > Primates > Lorisidae > Perodicticus > Perodicticus potto. The sequence continues at coordinate 11,013 of CAUYRH010072214.1, forward strand.
TATCATTTCTAACTATTTCTTCTGTATTCCCTGATTCCATAATGCTGTGATCCATTTTACTCCTCTAGTCAGAAACTTGAGCACTCTTTGACATCTCCCCTGCCTCACTCATCACTTATAATCAATTGCCAACACCTAGCTATTCTGTCAAGTAAATAAACTCTTAAAAAATCTACCTACCTCTGTCTATCCCATTCGGTTTTCTTTGAATCTATAATTTCTAGTTCCTATTAACATGTAAAACTTCTAGTTAATTTTCTCCTTTCTCTTTTTTTATTGTCCTTTCTGAACCTACTCATTTTTCTTCCTCCTGCAGCCAAAGAGATCTTTCTAGATTTCAGACCTAAGCATATCAATCACCTCCTTCAAATCTTGTTACAGTTCCTTCTTGCTTTTTGGATGAACCCCAGTTGACTCTTTAGCATGGAGTATATTTTCTTTCCTGGTTTTGTGTCTGGGGGTTCTCCACATGTGAAATGTTTCATTCCTTGGCCATGTGCTGTGGCTCATGCCTGTACTCCTAATACTCTGGGAGGCTGAGGTGGTGGATTGCTTGAGCTCACAAGTTCGAGACCAGCCTGAGCAAAAAAACAAGACCTTGTCTTTTCTGAAAATAGAAAAACTGGGGCAAGAGGCTCTAGATAGCCTATGAGTTGGAGTTGCTGGGTGCTATAATGCCACGGCACTCTACCCAGGGTGACAGCTTGAGACTCTGTATCAAAAAACCCAGACAAAACAAATCAAAAAACCCCCTCCACTCCAGACATTCTAAAACATGTGAAGTTCCAGGAGTAAGTTATTTTAACATTTATCTCTGGACATTTCCATGTACCCTCACCTCCACATGGAACAGCTCTCCTCTCACTACTTACCTTCCACACTAGTCCTAGTTATCCTCAGGTTTCCACTTCAATACCGCCTCCTCCTGGAGAGGCTAGGCATCCTTCCACTCACTGCTTCAAACCAATTGTTAAATTTACTGAAACTGCTTATGTTTGGATTCCTGTTTAGATTCCTCTCCAGTAAACTGGTTAAAAACAAAAGTAATCTGTTTTGTTCTACCTCCCTGTAAACAGGTTAAAAGCAGAAGTAATCTATCTTGTTCTCATTTTTTCACCAGCATCAAGTAAAATACATGACATAGAGTACTAGCTAAAAACATATAAATATATAAATTTATATATATATATATGTATATATATGTAAGTTGAAAGAACAGTAAATCCATTAAAAGTTAACCAAGGATGTGCTTACAAGAAAGCATCCAGCAGCTGCTACGTTATCTTAAGATGGCAGAGCGCTAGATGTCAAATGAAAAGCATCTCTCCACGTGTTTTTAAGACATAGACTTGATCAAAGTTGTCTGGGAAGATATAGATAGTCTGGTAAATGCTGAATGTTAAGAAAGTTTGCTGAAGCAAATTTCCTTCTCCAAAAAAAGCCATGCTTTCCCTCATATACAGAGATGACATGACTGATTCAATATTACTCACTCATTCTTTCCATGGACTTTTGCTATTTTTAGTAAAAATTCAAAGACTATCATATTTTACTTCATTTTTGTCTTTTTGGTTTGCAGCCTTAATTTAGGCATGTAGACATCCTCGCTCTCTCAATGTCTAATGGCTTATGGTTACATAGTTTAGAGGAGAAAGTAGCTGGGAAGTACCTTTGGGATTGAATGCCTGGACTTTGCCATTTCCTCAGCAGAAGGACTTCAATTCTAGCACCAGAAACATCTTTTATTTCTGCCTTCTGATGCCGTCTCTTGTCTCTACTTGCTATAACTAGCCACACCCAGGTCCCCATCATTTGTCACGCAGCCTCCTTGTTGCACCCCAACATGTACCTGTACTCTAGGCAGATAGTGAGCTATAGAGTGCACAGCTAGAAGGGAGATAGGCCTTTATGTTTTCAAATAAATAAATGTTTGATAAAAAACAACAGGAGAATAAAAATGTTCACTATTTATTATTGTGTAGGAGCCATACTAAATTAGTTTTCATGTATTGTCTCTTTGGGGCCCCCAAATAACTGTATTCTATAAATAGTCCCATTTTATACATAGAAAATTAGTATGTAAAGAGGATAAGTATCTTGCCAATGTAATAAAATAGTCAAAGTAACGCCTTAAATCCTTCCAGTAGCCAAGGTCTGGCGATTCTTGAGCCAGCATTTAACTTCTGTCATCTACAGAAGATTTGCAGGGTATGATATAACACAGTGCCTAGTGTGGTACCAGGCACATGCTAGACTTACTATAAATAATAGTAAATAATAATAATGATAATAGATAAATAATTGTCTGTTCTGGACGGAACCAGTCCTACTTCTCTCTGGGGCTAACGACATTCTTTCCACCCTTGGATAAGAGGTTCACACATAGCTTCTCTAAATCCCTGCTGACACCCTGATCATCCTGTAATTGAAGCCACCACTTGTTTGGCTTTTTGTTCACTCACCAAGCAGGATCACACACTTCTGGAGGGCACTGGCTGCTTTCTGTGTTTTCCCAGAATCCCTCCCAGTCCCTTGCATGGTGCAATGCAATCACAGACCACTCAATATGTACTTGTTGAATGAATGCAGTAAGCCTCAGAAGGATAGATCTTCTGACCTTGAACGCATTGGTTCTATGTTCTTAACAGTTGAGTTAGTTGATCTAATGAGAGCTATTATTTTTTCTTCTTTTCAAGAAAGGAGAGATTTGTAAGCCCCATTCGTTGAATATCTTCATGGTTCTTCACTGGAAGAGATTTTTTCTCATTTTGGAGCCATTTGGAGACATCTAGAGAAATTTTTAGTTGTTACATAGAGGCAAGATTGCTATGAGCGTGGAGTGTGTAGTGGCCAGTGATGTTGCTAAACAGTTTGCAAAACACAGGATGGCCTCTCCAGCAAATGATTATCATGTCCATGATAATAATAGCACCAAGGCTGAGAAACCTTGAGTTGGACCAAGTTGTAATAAAAGATTGTAAAATTTACATAGAATTCATCACGTAGTTTACAAACATGTACTATGCATCTATGTTCCATCTAATGTACATTGTATATAACTGTATGAAGAAAAGGGCAAAACCTCTATCTGTTAAATATTTTTTAATCAAAATTTTTAACAGTACTGGAAAAACTCATGTATAGCTAAACTTCATTAATTAAGAAGAACTTAAGGGAAAGATACTTCTTACAGTGTGATTTAAATAATAGGAGCACCCAAGTTTATTATTTGTCACATGATGAAATGTGACAACTAACAAAATAGTGCCCACAAAGAGATTTATACAATAGCTTTCATGGATTGATAAAAGTCTTCTATAATTTACATGCATTTATAGTCAAAAGCAGTGAGAAAGATACTTTAAAAATATTTTTAAATATATTAAAAATTATTTATTATGACCTTAAATTTTCTTCCCTCTAATCTTTACAATCTCAACTAAGAATTGCAACCCATGTATCAAAGGGTATATAACCTCTAAATTAACAAATTATTTTATGACAAGATCATAATCACATGCGATGCACGTGTGGTCACCACACACACACATACACACACAAGCACACACACATCAGAATAGCCAGATCTTTGGATAGAGGCTAGAAACAGGGTTATAGATACTGCAAAAAAATAGCTTATAAGGAAAACAAAAGATTACAAAATCGGGGATCTTACTTGGCTTTAAATTTATGTACCTATAATGAAAATGGTTTTATAACAATTATCTTAATATTTGAATTTTAAAATAAAGATTAGAATAAATGAAGGACTATCAGGTTTCTCAATACTAGCAAGATACTTTTTCATGTTTCAAAAAGCATGTCTTTCCTGGGATATTTACACAAAGAGATTCTGGGGAGGATTGGAAACTTCAGATTGGACACCTGCTTATTCTGGCTTTAATTTTCTCTTTACTACATTATCTCTAAATGTATGTGGGAACTCTATAAAGATTCTGAAGAATGAAAAAAGTTGTCAAACCTCTGACAAAGATGAGAAGGCTGTTATAAAAGAGACACTTTGTGAAATAGTGTGTTATAACTAAGAATTTTTCCAATTTTGAATCCCTTACAACCAAGGTTAACTTGATGAAATTAAAATAACATTTTCACGCAAGCAGATAAGCTTATAAAAGGGCTCTTATATTCCTCTTAGAAAACCTACTACTAAAAGATATAATCATGGCAGTTTGAATAAAAAATGAAATAAACACAGGCATGAATATTGCCAGTGTAGTTAGTTCAAATAAAGTAGATATCAGCATGGCTAAGTTGGTCATCTCTGTGATTAGGAAGATAAGACTAAGATTTAAAAAGAGCAACTGATTTGTCAGACTTGATCACTAATGACTATGTTGTTCATAAAATCCAACCACTTCAATTAAAATGATATTTCTTTACAACATTACCTGTTTACAACTGAGCCTGTTGAAAGTGAGACTAATTCTGACAGTATCAATAATGCTTTTGCAATGTCAAAATAATTTTTGAACAGGTTATTACAAGAGGCATCCTGATGAAGTAAAATGAATCTTGGCTTAAAAGAAAGGATCAGCAGTGTCAGTGCTTGATATTGGCCTGCTCGAGAAATCTATTTCTTCCTGTTTAAGTTTAGGAAATACCCACCAGCCCAGGAATGGATCAATAAGCTGTTAATACACACACACACACACACACACACACACATTTGTATGTATGTGTGTATACATATATAATGAAATACTATTCAGCCATTAAAAAAGATGATTTCACATTTTTTGTATTAATCTGTATAAAGTCGGAATACATTACTCTTAGCAGGAATCCAATGTACTCAGTTCTAGTACGAAGTCAGTAGATGATCTAATACATACCCACATAAGTGAAAAACTCAAAGCAATTCAAGGTGGGGAGTGAGGGACAGGGGCAGTGGGGAGAGGGAAGGAGAGAGAGGGATGGAGGGCTACAGTGTATGGTACACCCCTGGGGGTGGGACACAGCTGTAAGAGGGACTTTACCTAACAAGTGCAAATGGTGTAATCTAATTCTTTGTACCCTCACTGAACCTGAAAAAATAAAATAAAATAAAATAAGGGGGAAAAAAGAATAGGGATCAGACAACGCCTGTGCTTTTAAATCCTGCCACTCACATACGGTGTGATGTTGGAGACTCATGTAACCCTTATGATCAACAAGATGGGAATAATAATGACCACTCAACTCTTGACTTTTATTGACTGAGAGAATGTTCAATTTCTAGGATCAGGAAAGGCAAGAACAATTGATAATGAGCAGTTGACAGGAAAACAAAGACAAGCTTGATGGTGGAACTTGATGTGTATTTTCTTTGGAGAAGAGTGCATCTAACCTGAGCCTCATTTTTACATTCAACTCAATTTCGAAACTTGACTGGATACACTGCCCTTATTATTGAGGATATGAGGCTGAAAAGTCCACTCCATGAAAGGAAATGCATTCTAGACCTCAGTAGAGTACCAAAAGGAGTAATTAAATTGTGACCCACACAGGTATAATTTTGCCTACACTTGCCATTTGCAAGGCAGATCTTTGGGTATAAGTGGCTACTAGCCCCATGAATATATATAAAAGATTTTGTGGAGAAAAAGAGATGAAATAGATTCCTTAATTTGGAATATCTTATCTTTTAATTATTATGTTTAATGACTATTTTCTATGCTAAAACTTCCCCTTATTCCAAACCCCTTCCTACCATAAAACTAATAATTGTCATTATATGCTAGTCAATATCCATGCACAAACTTCCTTTAATATTTATGACAATTTCATAAGGTGAAATACTATCAATATTCCTTGCATTTACAAATGAAAAAAATCTTCATTCAGAGAGGTAAAGTGATTTAACCAGGTCCCCACAAGTGCTCAGGCAAGGAAGCAGGCATTAGGCCTAGGTTTGCCTGGATTGAAATCTGAATTTTCCTGGCATTCTTTCCAGGGGCTCTGTGGCCTTCATGTATAAAACTGCAGAAGTGTTCCATGCCCAGGATGGGCTCCAGCCCTGCCGTTGTTTCTAATGGTGAATTACAGCCCAGATTGCCTTGTAACCCCATCTACTCTGAACACCAGCTTGGCAATCACCTGGCTGGAGTGATTTATTGAAAAGTATCAGTTCTTGTGTCGATGCGCTTAAGTGTGTTCTCAGTGTACTCTGGGGTAAATATAGTGTGGATGAAGAACTGCCATGGCAACCGCCTGTGGAGTTGTTTATGTCCTGGAGCAGCAGAACATGGCCCCCCAGAGGGCTCTTCATCCTGCTGAAGTTTGTTGTGGGTGGTAGAGGTTGGGAGTGGGGGTGGGGGCATAAGCAATAACCCATCACCATGGAGACAGGGATGCTGATAAAGGGCAAGCCTCCTAAGGAAGCACCATCTGGGATAGTGTCCTGCATTCCTCGGAGGGCCTGGTGGAGCTGACCTTTTTCCAATGGTCCATAAATAATTTACAAATCATCTCCAAAATCTTGTCCCCATGCCTTTTTTTCTTCAATATTCAACTTTTCAGACAATAACCAAGTTCTGGTTCAAAACATATTGTAATTCTTAAAGCATTTTCACCTTAATAAGCTCTCTGGTTGAAATCAGGTAATGATGTGCCTCATCTACCTTCAATAGCAGGAGTGGACATTTGGTAGATTTATTTTTGCATTTGAACTCCCTTTGAACAGTGGTTTATGGTTCTTTGAATAAAAGCTTTGCCAAAGAGTCTCCATTTTCCTCTGTGTTTAATTACATTTTTGAGAATGAGTCCTCCTGCCTACATTGAAACCCAACCATCTTTTGCAGATAAAAAGCAAAGGATAAAGTTAACCAGTATGTGCTGAAAACTTATTTTAAAAAAATAGATTTTACTTATATGTTCTTATAAGGAGACAGTACTTACTCCATAGGGATTTTTTCAAGTATTAAATGGTGATACAGGTGTAGCAAATTTTATAGTCTGTAGAGGTCAAGAAGATCATAGTCATGAACAAAATGTGTCATACAACAAGTCAGAGCAGAGCCTGGAGCAAAGATAGGTACCCACTACTCAACTTTGTTTTTTTAAGAACCGGAAGCAAGAAAAGAAAAAAAATAGAGTGGTGCCTGTTGCTCAAGGAGTAAGATGCTGGCCCCATATACCAGGGGTGTCGGGTTCAAGCTCGGTCCCGGCCAAAACTGCAAAAAAAGAAACTTCAAAAGAAAAGAAAAAAATAAATGGAAATCACCCCCATTTTTAAGTGACTACTAATTTAAAGTAATGGAACACTTAAAAAGTACAAAACATGCAAACATAGAAAAAATATATGTCCTGTACTGCTAGTTTGAGGCCCTGCCTTGTACCTGGTAAACTCTCAATAAAGTTTAGCTATTTTTATCATTTTACTTAGAGAGATGCTGAGAGGTCCGTACTGTCTGTCTGTCTGTCTGTCTGTATGGAGGGGAACCTAAGACAAAAAGAGCTGAGTAAGGATATGAAAGAGCCAGACCTAAGTCTTTCTGATCCCAGACCTCAGTGACTCTGTGGTAGGTGGGAAGTTTCCATTAACAGCTGATAATTTTTTATGCCAACCTGACTTCTATAATTTTTTTAAAAAAGCATTACTTTTAGGCGGCGCCTGTGGCTCAAAGGAGTAGGACACCAGACCCATATGCTGGAGGTGGTGAGTTCAAACCCAGCCCTGGCCAAAGGAAAAAAAAAAACCTGCAAAAAAATAATAATAATGAAAAGCATTACTTTTGCTGCTTTCACCATTCTTGTACTGCATGATGGTCTTAAATTCAGAGAATTAACTTGCGTAGAAGCTTCAAGTGCCTTTATTTATTTATTTATTATTAAAGCAAGAGCACTCATGTGTAGAAGTCTGCACTGAATAAAAAAAACAAAACACAACAGAAAAAGGACCCACAGGGACATTCTGGATATACTACTTTTAGGCTGAGCCTTGTGCATTGTGACAGTTGCAGCATTTGAATTCACAGTTGTAACACCATTTTCCCATCTTCAGAGAAAATAAGGCACAAAAGATCCATTGCAGCCTCAGCCTAAATGCTGGGCTCCCTAACACTTTGGTATTTTCAAGATAAAAAGATTTCAAAAGGACAAAAGCTTCTTCCATTCTTGGCATTGCTTACAGAGCAAGAACTAGGGAGGTACCATTTCATGTTTTTGCATTTTCATTTTCAAAGTCCAAACATGTCTCCATTCTGTAAGAACCCAGAGGCAGTACAATGTCAGTTATGGTGTGAACTCATGACTCAGAAAGTAGAGCAGGTCAGTGAATGGGAAGGTGAGTTCTTGACCGAGGAAGTTAAAAGTAGGTCAGTAAAACTAATTAAAAAACTGACTCAGGAAGTAGAAGGTGGTCAGTGAGCAACAGGGTGAGCGTGTGACCCATCAAGCAGAATAAGGTCAGCCAGAGAAAGAAAAACTGAATTAGCTAGAAAGTAGCTCTTGGAAGTAAGAAATAAGGTTTCTTTCCTTATGCCAAGCAAGTTTAGTAACATCAGTAGATTATTTGAAGAAGAATGAATGTTTCCTTTCTAATTAGGAAAATCCCCAATTCCTTTGTTGATTCTCTACCTATTTGTAGTTGTAAGTCCTTGGGAATTTCCTGAACCTATTTTTGCCTTAGTTTTCTTATCTGTAAAATGGAGGTAAATAATATTGTTTGCCTTCTAAGCTGTTGTGAAAATAAACAATGTATGTGAATGCTTAGAATGGTGCCTGACCCACAGTAAGTTTTCAATAAATATCTATTATTATTATCATCATTATTCTTTTTAAATGTTTCATAAAAACTTTCTTCTTTTTAATGAGTATATGTTCTTACCTACTAATATGTCCCTCGCTTATCTACTGTCTTCTTTATTTCACAGAAGCATCTGGTAATTATTAGTAGTCAACAAAGGGGTCCTTGGTGAGACAGACTCTCATACTATGAAATACTATCAAAATCACATCTGCTAATTTAAGAGCACAAAGTCCCACAGTCCCAGGGCACTCTCTCAGAATAAATCCATGATAAAAAAATGATAACAAATGATTTGTTTATTTCCTGGCAAAAGGAACAAGGTGAAGACAAGAGTTTGGTTTTCTTTTGTAAAACAGGCTGTCATAGAAAGAATTGCTTTAAATCAGAAGGACCGTGTGTGGCACATGTAATACCTGGGGAAAAGAGAAATCTCTGACTCCTTTTCTTAGCATCACTTGTCACTCAAGAGGAAATTTCCCTTCTATTGTGTGGACATAAGTATGATGAAAATTGTGTCTGCTTGGCTTGAGATGAGTTTGGGTAAGTGCTACTTAAGTATTAATAAAAAGCACACTGGATTTCTTCCATCTATCCCCTTAGAGGTCTGCTTTTCTGTCCAAGATCTCCTTTTATTATTTCTTTATTTTCACTGCTCATTTATGTGCATTTTAACAAAATCTGTATTTCTTTACTATAAGGTGATATTAGAGGTCTTGGGAAAAGCAAAAGTCCATATCAATATATTGTACATGTACAGCTTTGATAGCTTAGTTTCCATTGATTTGCTGACTATTTAAACCACTGAGCTATTACCAAAGTAGGACCACTACACACTGCACATCCCTAGCCCTTGCCCCATGAAATAGCTTTAGGAATGGTGTATGGTGTGCTTCAGTTTCAGAAGCTCTTTCCCATGCATTTTCATAACATTTGTCATTTGATTTTCATAACAAACCTGTGAGTTCAGCAGGCCATTATTATTCCTATTTTATATATGAGGAAAATAAGCCTGAAAGAATATAATCAATTCAGAGAAGGCTATAAAGTGACAATGTGGGAATTTGAACTCAAGGATATATGACTTTGGGGTCCTTGCTTTATCCTCTATTATTAGGCAGGGGAAAGTGATTTCTTATCCCCCCTATTACTTACGGTGCCTCTTTTTTAAAAGGATCTGTATACCAAAAGTATGCTTCAGGGCACAATCAGAGCTATGACATCAATCATTTTTAATCAGTGCTTCTGGTCTTATTCTGGTCCTTTACCTTTTTAAAACTTCATATGAAAACCATAAAAGAGTGTGGATTATTTCTGGGCTTCCAGTTTGTTAGGACAGAAAATCATCGCTAGGTCACTGATATTGGTAGTCACTGGCAAGGTGACATAAAGAAGAGAGGCAGAGTCAGACCTGTGTTTGGATGCTGGATTCGCCAGTTTCTATTTGTGATATCATGAGAAGTCTCTGTAAGCCTCGAATTATTCCTCTGGTAAATGGGAATCATAATAGCAACTGCCTTTTATGGATGGCATGAAGATTGAAAAATGCATTTCCTGTAAACTGCTTGGCAAAGAACTTCGTTTCATAATGACTTAAGTAAATGATAACTATGATTACCATTATACTGATTGCTATATACTGATTTTGTCTTTGCTACTTGAATGTTACAATACAGGTAAATAATTCTATTGGAAGTGCCCTAAACATATTTTGCCTTATGGGTCTTATGTATCTTTGGTTCTTTAGATGTAAAAATGATGAGTAAAACAAAAAACAATGAAAAATAAGCATTTGCTCTCATATCCTATTCTATTTTGTGCAAAAACTGATCATAACACTTACCATATTCTTTTGAAGTAATTCAACTCAGTTCAACTAATGTTATCTGAGGTCCTACTATGTGTCAGAGGCAGCTAGGGCCAGGGGTGTAAGCTGGATAGGAGATAGGCTTCAGCTTCAAGAAGCTTATCAATGAAGGAGAACAATGGAACACAGAGATCGTTAAACTGTGCCACAGGTACTGTGATGGTCATGTGGCCAGCACAGTAGGCAAATTAGATAGGGCCACGTAGGTAAACCTGGGGTTTCTGATGCAGTCAGAAGATTCTTGGAAGCATTTTGACACTACCAGATTATAAAGTAAAAGCCAAGAAGAGATAAAAGGTAACTGGAGAAAATTTCTGGATCCAAGTGTTCTTAGACCATTCCTGCTACTATAACAAAATATCTAAACTGGATAATTATAACAATAGAAATTTTTGCCTTGTGCCTTATGCTTCTGGGGACTTGGAAGTCCAAGGTCAAGGTATCAGCAGAACTGTCATCTAGTGAAGGCTGCTATCTGCTTCTAAGATGGCATCTTCTTACTGTGTCCTTACCTTGCAGAGGCAAAAGATCAAAAGACCTACCTGGCTTCTTCTAGCCCCTTTATAAGGACACTTGTGACATTCCCGAGAGCTCTACCCACATGACTTAATTACTGTCTGAAGGCCTATACTTTTACTATTATTCCACTGGTGTTAAAGTTTCAACACATGAATTTTAAAAGGACACATACATGCAAACCATAGCAAAGGCCATGGAATTCTGTTGATAAGATGTGGGCTGTATTTTATAGCTTAGAGGTCAGAAATAAGCAGACATGAGCCACATATAGCCCTTACAGATTTAGTTTGATCTTACGGATCTTCTAGAAAATGAATTCACATAAATATGAAAAACTATTTCACTTACAAATCCCGATGACTGTCTTCTGGAGAAATCACATATGCACATTTCAACATAGTATCAATTAACTGGAGATAAAGAATGGCTACTTGCAAAACACCAGACACTCAAAGATTTGGCACAGTGCCTATCAGTCCCATTTGGCCTACCGACTCATTTTAATGATATATTTGACAGCTACAGGCATTCAAGACTACATGGACATTCCCTATTGTCCAGCCCTTAATGAATATATGAAACTACACCTATCAGAAAACTATGTTTAAATTTCTTTATGACATGGGTACTGCCTTTCAGAAAGTCAAAAAATGGTTACAACACTGGACACCAGAGACCTCTTTTTTTTTTTTTTTAGTAGTTTTTGGCCAGGGCTGGGTTTGAACTCACCACCTCTGGCATATGGGGCCAGAGCTCTATTCCTTTGAGCCACAGGTGCCACAAGTGATCTCTTTTAATTCTTTCTTTCTAAATCCAGCAGGTTGGAGTAAGAGTGGTAGTCCGGTGGCAGAAAATTAGTAGCAATAATGTTGGTACTACTTTTTACTTCTGCTGATAATAACAATGGCTAGTATTTATTTAAGTCTAAAGGCCAGAAACTGTCATAATAAATTTATATAGGTCATCTCAATCAATAGCCTTATTTCAACTGTTATATCATTATTCCCATTTTTACAGATAAGGAATATGAGCCTTAGAAATGTCAATAAAACAGTCGAAGTTGCACTATATTATATACATACCCTTAAACACTCTGCAGTATTTTAGCGACAAAATCCTCTTAACTGGTATTATGAGCAGTACAGGAAAGGCAGAAAAAGGAAGAATTAAGATGGAGTACATGAATCATGGTTTATAATGTTTACTGTGTTATATTTTTATATTTTCAAAGAAAATGTCATTTTAGACTAATTAAGATGTATTCAAGGAAAGCCTATTGATAGTTGGTCTAAGAGTTGTGCCTATCAGCCTGCCATCTAGCTACAAAGCTCATTCTAAACCTGACAACACCTCCAGCTGACAGACAACAGATTAACAGTAACTTACAAACTCTGAAAGATCTCCTAAAAGAACAAATAAACACAAAGGACAATTCCAATAAATTGTGGGAGAAATTGCAGTATAAAAGAAAAGGAATTTCATCCTGAAAATTCAGAAGACTAAGAACCTTATGGATATTTGGGAAAATAGTTTGGTATTTCCAATGGGATACAAGAAAACTTTGCCTCCTTGGAACAAAGGCAGAGCACCACAGGGAAAAACTGTCTGAGATAAAAGAAAGTAGGATGAGATAAAAATAAATGTGCAATGATGTAAATGATGGCAAAAAAAAAAAAAAAATCTTGAAAAAAGAATGCAATGACATAATTAAAATAATTACCAGAAATAGAAGAAAATAGAGAAAGAGTCAGTAATTCTGCTTCCTGAACAGCAGGCTATATAATTCAGACTAATCTTCTACTGAGAAAATCTAGGGAAAAAAAATGCACAAAATATGTTTTTAAAAAAAAACTAAAAAGGAGGCAGAGCAAGACAGCAGTATAGAGATGTATCCTTTGTAGCTGCTGGTGGTGAGATCAGGGAGAGAAGACTCCAGCCATTTCTGGCTGGGTGCCCTGCCCAGAGGCATAGCTTTGGGGGAGCAGGGACATGACCAGAGACTCCAAGAACCAACAAAAAGTTCAGGAACAGTGGAGAACCCACAGGGAAGGCAAGTGCTTACATGCTATCAGAGGCTGGCAGTTTGGTGGTGGGTTTTAGACAGAGTAGGCAAGACCGCAGTGTTTTTTGAACCAGTGTACTTGTTGGAACTACCTTGGGAGAGCTTGGGTGAGTGAGTGATCTTGAACCATGCGCAGTGGCAGAGCCACTGGGCAGAGCAGAACTCTCCTCATTGGGTTACTGGCAGGACACCACCATTGAGGAAAGTCTGCCTGGGAAGAATGGTCCACAGGGTTCTAGTGCCAGGTTGGTGCCTGAATGCCTGCTGAGCTAGTCATCTTTGGGGAAACTCCAGCAAAACCCGTTTTTAAGGGAATGCCACTTTGTGGCCAAGGGGCACTGACTGGAAAGGTTGAGGCGTGTCTCTTAATGGGCTTTCTAGAACTTCACACTCACAACCCTGTGGGGATTGAGGGTAAATAAAGTAGGAATAATACCTCAGCAAGTAGGTATTGGCTTCCAGCCCCCATCTTTTATAGCTCTATCAGAATTGTGATTAGCATCTCCTGACCCCAGAACATCAGCTGTAGACCAGGCAATGTATTGCAACATATATATATATATTTTTTTTTCCTCTCTTTAAATTTTTATTTTATTTTCAGCCCCTAGGAATTGGTTTTTTCTTGTATTGTTAATTGTTCATTGTGTTTTTTTCTTTAATAGTAACAGCTCCATTTTTGCTACAGTTTTTCTGCTCCTTATATTACTTTTTTTTTTCCAATTTTCTTCCTTAGGGGTTTTTTTCTTTTTTTGTTTTGCTTTGTTTTCTTTTGTTGTATTTTTATTTTTTCCATTTTTATTTTCTTCAATAATAAGAGCTCCATTTTGACTATGATTTTTCTACCTCTTTCATTCCTTCTTTCTTTCCATTTCTCTCCTTTTCTCTCTGTTTTTCTAAATATTTTTACTAATTTTTTGTCTTTCCCATATAAATTTCTCAAATAACAACTAAACTATATCCTTTTGTTTTCCATCTTACATAATTTTATTTTCTACTGTCTTTATATATTTTTATTATTATTTTTCTTGTTTTCCTGATCTGTTGCATTGTTTGTCAATCTGTATTCCACTTAGGGGAATTTGTCTCTTAGGGGACAGAGCCTCACTTTGAGGCCTGGGCTGGGGTGCCACTGCCTTAACCTGGCTCAAAGAGACCTTGATCCCCTGATCTAGGGTCTCCTTCTAGCTTTGGCATTTAGAAGGACACTATTGGTAGGTCCCCACTATGACATATTGTTGTTTTTCTTTTCTTTTTCTCTATTTGCTGGTGGTGGGGTCTTGTTTTGGGTCAGGCTGGCAAGGAGCTCCTTATCCTGATGTACCCACATATCCCAGCCTACTAGATGCTAGGAATTGTGGGTGTGGGTCAATAGTGCTGATTACCATTATTACTCCTGTCTCTTTCTTTCTGTTCTTCTTCTCTTCTTTTTTGTCAGCCTTTCCTTTTACCCATACCCTTTTTCTATTCTCCTCTTTTTTTTTTTTTTTTTTTTTTTGTCCCTTCTTGCTCTTCACTCTTCTCTTCCTTTTGGTCCTGTGTCAAAAGGACACTTCAACACCTCAGCACAAAGACAAGGTAATTTAAAGAGAAGGAGAAAGTGAAAGGGAATAGTAGGGAAAAGAAGTGGAGAAAAGAATACACTCATGAGGAGAAACCAACAGAAAAATTCTGGCAACATGAAAAACCAGAATAAAGTACCCTCGAGGGCTCATGAGGTATCTACCACAGAGGATTCCACCTATGAAGAAATGATGGAAATGGAAGAAAGGGAATTTAAAATATGGATAGTAAATACAATGAAAGAAATTGCTAAGAAAGTGGAAAATAACCAAAAGTAAATCCAAAAACAGAACCAAATAAGGGATGAAAGATATGATGAATATAGAAAGGATACAGCAGAGCTTAAAGAATTGAAGGAATTAATCAGAGAACTTAAAGATGCAGTAGAAGGTATTAATAACAGATTAAACCATGGAGAACAATCCATGGAGGATAAAGTTCTTGAGCTAACATAGGCAGTTAAAAAGGCAAAAAAGGAGAGAGAAAGCAGAATATTTGATCAGAGAATTATGGGACATTTCAAAGCATTCAAACATGAATTATAGGTATTGCTGAAGGGGAAGAAGATCATCCCAAAGGAATGGAAGCCCTTATGGAAGATATCATAAATGAAAATTTCCAAAGTATTGCCGAGAACTCTGATACATTCCTTTCAGTGGGATATCTAACCCTGGATCATCTCAACTCAAGCAAGCATCTCTAAACTGCATTGTCACAAACTTACACAAAGTCAAGACAAAAGAGAAAATTTTGTAAGCATCCAGGAGTAAGTGCCAATTGACATACAGGAGCAGATCCAAGAGAATGACAGAAAACTTCTCAGCTGAAACTTTTCATACCTGAAGAGAATGGTTATCTCTCTTTAAACCTTCTTAAACAAAACATTTTTCAACCCAGAATTCTATATCCTACTAAGCTAAGCTTTATGGAGAAATTTATAGAGAAATAAAATCTTTTACTGGTACAGAAATATTAAGGATATTCACCACAACAAGAAAAGCTCTACAGGAAATAGACCTATTCTCCACACTGATCATCACGATGGACCACCAGCAAGGTAAACACTAATAAACTAAAAGACAAAACTTAGCTTGCATAATGTAAACAGGATAAAATTAAATGATAGAATTTCACAACATAAGATGACTAGAACTCCAGAACAATTTCTAATTTTCTCAATAAATGTAAATGGCTTAAATTCTCCACTGAAGAGGCACAGGCTGGCCAATTGTATAAAAAAGCACAAGCCATCTATATGCTGTCTATAGAAATCACACCCAGCTTCAAAACAAAAATGTGACTCAAGGTAAAGGGATAGAAAACAGTATTTCAGGCAACTGAACATCAGAAGAAAGGGCGGGGTCATAATCTTATTTTCAGATACAAATGGATTTAAAGCAACTAAAGGCAAAAATGGTCACTTTATACTGGTCAAGGGAAGAATCAAACAAGAGAACATTTCAATTCTACATTTTTATGCACTGACATAAATGCACCCAGATTTAAAGAACAAACCTTAATTCATCTGAGTAACATAACATCCTATGCCACCATAATAGCTATGGACTTTAACACCCCTCTCACAGAGCTAAACTAAACCTCTAACCAGAAACTAAAGACAGATAAAAAAGACTTAAATGAGACCCTAGAACAATTGAGCTTAGCAGACATATACAGAACACAACATGCCAAAGCTAAGGAATATACATTCTTCTCAACAGCCCATGAAACAGGCTACAAAATAGATCATATCCTAGGGCACAAATCAAACCTCAACAAAATCAAAACAATTGAAATTATGCCTTGTTCATCAAGCCACATGCAATAAAGATTGTCCCAGTCCATGAACCCCTGTATCACTCTCCCTCTGGAGAAACCCTAACTGCCCCCTTCTATCATCACCCAATTCAGCAGGAAGCAGTTAGAGCGAGTCTTCACCCCTTTTCCCTAACAGCAGTTAGGGTTTCTACTTGGAGAGGAAGAATTGATGCAGGACATCTGGCGCCCTAGCCAGTTCAGCGGAGCTGGTGGACCTGCCACCTCCTCCTTGATGGTGTTGGTGCTGCGGCAGCCAGCTGAAGAGCCAGTGGGCTGGAGGACAGGCAAGGAGGGGGACCTCCAATGCCCACCAGAGGCTCCAATAGCCAAAAGCCTGGACAGCTGCTGAGGAGACACCTGTGCCTTGGTGTCTCCCTCACTTTACACTTAGGACTAAATGTGGAACCCCCATTTCCTATGCCTAGGTCAATTTCTTGTGAATTTCCTAGGCCTCAATTCCATGAATGGACTGTATCCATTCAT
>CAUYRH010072215.1:0-10617 GCA_963574655.1 Perodicticus potto
CCTTGCCCCTGGTGGAAGGGACTGTATTCATTTGTTTCCTGGCCAAGGAACCCATACACCTATATATACCCTGAGGCTAGAGGCCTAGAGGAGGAGACGGGGAAAGACCAGGAGAGGAACAGAGAGAGCATCTCTCTCCCCACCTGAAATCTCTCCCTCTACCAGGAGCTTTGGTGTTTTCTGTATTCTTTTCTGTAAATCAATTCTGTCTTACCACGGAGGGGAGGGGGAAATAATGTAATGAAGAATAATAAAACACATATATTTAAAAATTAAAAAAAAAAAAGAGTAGCCTACATAACAAAATCCCAAAACTGCAGAAGTTGGCATGGATGTGGATTAAAGGGAACACTTCTGCACTGCTGGTGGGAATGCAAGCTAATCTGTTCCTTTGGAAAGAAGTTTGGAGAACACTTACGGGTCTAAAAGTAGACCTGCCATTCGATCCTGCAATTCCTCTACTAGGTATATATCCAGAAGACCAAAAATCGCTTTACAACATAGATATTTGCACCAAAATGTTTACTGCAGCCCAATTCATAATTGCTAAGTTAAGGAAGCAACCCAAGTGCCCATCATCCCATGAATGGATTAACAAATCGTCATACATGTACACTATAGAATATTATGCAGCCTTAGAAAACATGGGGACTTTACTGCTTTTATGTTTACATGGATGGAGCTGGAAAATATTCTTCTTAGTAAAGTATCTCAAGAATGGAAGAAAAGGTATCCAATGTACTCAGTACTATTATGAAACCAATATATAATCATCCATACTTTCATATGAAAGATAAAATATAATATAACTATAGTCCAGGAGATGAAGGATGTAAAAGGAGGGGGAGGAAATGAGAGGGAGAGGATGGATGGAGGAAGGGTAATCAGTGGGACCTCACCTATGGTGCATATGGTACCCTCACCAATGGTACATGTCAAATCTGTTATAGAGTATAAATGTCTTAACACAATAATTAAGTAAATGAGGTGAAGGATATGTTAACCAGTTTGAGATAAGCATTCCAAATTGAATATAAAATCAGCACATTGTGCCCCATAAATACATTAATGTATGCAGTTATGATTTAACAAAAAAATCCAATAAAAAATAGCATATACAAATCCATAAACATAATTCACCATACCAACAGGAGCAAAAAAGCAAAGACTATATGATCCTCTCAATAGATGCAGAAAAACCATTCAATAAAATTCAACATCCTTTCCTAATTAGAACACTGAAGAATATAGGCATTGGCAGCACATTCCTAAAACTGATCAAAGCCATCTGCAACAAACCCACAGCTGATATCGTACTGAACAGAGTAAAATTGAAAGCTTTTCCACTCAGGATTGGAACAAAACAAGGGTGTCCTCTATTGCCGCCCCTATTGACATAATGCTGGAATTTCTAGTCAATACAGTCAGGCAAGAGAAGGAAATTAAAGGCATCCAAATGGTGGCAGCTTCTGTGAAACTCTCCTTCTTTGCTGATGATATGATTTTATACTTAGAGAACCCCAAAGACTCAACCCCTAGACTCTTGCAAGTGATCAAAAAATACCTTTTATATCTCTCAGGATATAAAATCAATGTCCACAAGTCAGTAGCCTTTGTATAGGCCAATAACAGCCAAGATGAGAAGGAAGTCAAGGACACAATACCCTTCTCAGTAGCTCCAAAGGAAATGAAATACCTAGGAATACACCTCACAAAAGAGGTAAAGGACTTTTATAAAGAAAATTGTGAAACTCTAAGAAAAGAAATAGTAGAAGATATTAATGAGTGGAAGAACATATCATGCTCGTGGCTGGGAAGAAACAACATTGTAAAATGTCTATAGTTCCCAAAGCAATCTATAGATTCAATGCCATTCCTCTTAAAATACCAACATCAGACTTTCAAGACTTGAAAAAAATAATTCTTCATTTTTTATGGAACCAGAAAAAAACCCTGCATAGCTAAATCAGTTCTTAGTAATAAAAACAAAGCTGGGCGCATCAGCATAACAGACTTTAGGCAGTACTACAAGGTCATAGTGATCATAACAGCACAATATGGGCACAAAAATGGAAACACAGACATCTGGAATCGAATAGAAAACCAGGAAATGAAACTAACATCTTACAGCCACCTAATCTCTCTTTTTCTTTTTTTCTTTTTTCTTTTTTTCTTTTTTCTTTTTTTTGCAGTTTTTGGCCAGGGCTAGGTTTGAACCCGCCACCTCCAGCATATGAGGCCGGCACCCCACTCCTTTGAGCCACAGGTGCTGCCCTAATCTTTGATAAAACAAACAAGAACATACACTGGAGGAAAGAATCCCTATTAAATAAAGAGTGCTGGGAGAACTGGATATCCACTCGTAAAAGACTGAAACTGGACCCGCACCTTTCTCCACTCACAAAAATCGATTCAAGATGGATAAAAGACCTAACTTTAAGATATGATACGATAAAAATCCTCAAAGAAAGCATGATAAAAACACTGTAAGATATTGGCCTGGGGAAAGACTTTATGAAGAAGACTTATGTAGCAATTGCAACAACAACAAAAATAAACAAATGGGACTTAATTAAACTGAAAAGCTTCTGTATGGCTAAGGAGACAACAACCAAAGCAACTAATAGACAACCTACACAATGGGAAAGGATATTTGCATATTTTGAATCAGAAAAAAGCTTGATAACTAAGGATCTACAGAGAAATCAAATTAATCAATACCAAAAAAAGCCAACAATCCCTTATATCAGTGGGCAAGACAGATGAATAGAATTTTCTCTAAAGAAGACAGATGAATGGCTAACAAACATATAAAAAAGTGCTCATTGTCCCTAATTATTTGAGAAATTCAAATCAAACCCACCCTGAGATATCATGTAACCACTGTGAAAATGGCTCACATCACAAAATCTCAAAACTGCAGATGCTGGCATGGATGTGGAGAGAAGGGAACACTTTTACACTGTTGATGGGATTGCAATCTAATACAACCTTTTAGAAGGAAGTATGAAGAAGCCTCAAAGAACTCAAACTAGACCTCCCATTTTATCCTGCAATCCCATTACTGGGCATCTACCCAGAGGAAATAAAAGTCCTTTTACCATGACACTTGCACTAGACTGTTTATCGCAGCTCAATTTGCAATCACCAAAATGTGGAAACAGTCTAAATGACCACCAACACAAAAATGGATTAACAAGCTGTGGTATATGTATACCATAGAATACTATTCAGCCACTAAAAAAGATGGGGACTTTACATCTTTTGCATTAACCTGGATGGAAGTGGAACACATTATTCTAGGTAAAGCATCACAAGAATGGAGAAGCAAGAATCCTATGTACTCAGTTCTGATATGAAGACAATTAGTGACCTATTACACAGTGGGGGGTGAGATAAGGGTATAGCAGAGAGAGGGAAGAAGGGAGAGGCATGGGGATCACGGTGTGTGGTACACCTTTTGGGGGCAGGACAGAACTATAAGAGGGACTTTATCTAACAAATGCAATCAACGTAACCTGGTTCTTTGTAGCCTCAATAAATCCCCAACAATAAAAATAAATAAATAAATATAAAGAAAAAATATTGAAAGCAGCAAGAGAGACAAGACACCTTAACTTCAGGAGAAAATCCATTTAAATGTCAGTGGATTACTCATCAGACACCAGGGAGGCCAGAAAGAAGGGGCATAACAGTTTTCAAGGGCTGAAGGAAGAAAATGGGGAACTCAGAATCTTAAAAATATATTTTTCAGGAATAAAAATGAGATCAAGGTAGACTCAGATAAAAGAAAACTAAAAATTGTCCTAAAAGAATGAATAACAGAAATACCCTAAATAGTAAAAAACAAAAATCTTTGTTTTTTGGAAGGAAAGAATGGAAAGAGTAAAAATATGAGCAAGAGTAATACATTTTTCTTTCTCCTCTTAAGGTTCCTAAATTAGATTTAATAGTTGAACAAAAATTAAAGCACTGTCTGGGGTGATTTTAAATATGTTGGTAAAATATTTGAAGCATTTGCATTGAAAACAAGATAAGGCAACTGGGGGTAAAAGAAAGTAAGATTTTCAGGCTTCACTGGAACTGGTAAAATGTCTACTCCAAGGGACTGTGATAAGTTATATACTATAATGTAATACCTGCACCAAAGAGATACACTTAAGAAATCAAAATAGGTTTACAAAAATATAGTTTGAGTATAACACAGGAAGGCAGGAAAATGCAGAAAAGAAAAAGCCAGAACAAACAGAGAACAAAAATAAAATGCAGCCTTAAGTCCCAACATACTGACAACTATATTAAATATAAAGATCTGACAATATTAGCTAAAAGACAAGAGATTAGCAGAGTGAATTTAAAAATATAACCCAATTATATACTGCATACAAAAACCACATTGAAGTAACATGATATAGGTAATTTGAAAATAAAATACATATCCCACAAACATTAATCAAAATAAAACAGGAGGATTCATGTCCAGGACTTTATTTTGCTTTGCCTGTTGTTAGTACGATAGCACTGGCAGCAACAACCTAATAATCCTATGTACCTTGTCCTTCTCGGAGATTTTAAGTTTTTAAATCTATCATTGTAACACTAAAGATTACTTCATAACTTCATTTTCCAAGGAACTGTTCCGTGGAGGGCAAATCTATCCTTCAATAGCATAGGCCTGAGTGACTCAAAGCTCACTGTAAGGGGAAACCCTATATGTTTTCTCCTTTTAAATAGATACCTCTTTTGTAAAATGGAAAATATGAAAAAAGATAAAAAAAATTCAAAAATAACAACAATAAAAATAAAATACTACAAGTGGCTTCCCCACAAAGAATTATCTGGTTCATAACATCTCTGTGACAAGACTGAGAGATATAGAACAATTGGACTGTATTCTTTTAATGTTAAATTGCCTGAATTTGATAATTTCCTATGACTTCATAAAAAAAGTGCCCTTGTTTCTGGAAAATACTAACCAAAGTATTTATGAAGAAAGGAACATATCTCAACTTACCCACCAATGGTTGGGAAAAAATAATACATATATGTCTGAAGAGAAAGAATGAATGATAAAGTAATGGGCCAAAATCATAACAATTCATTCATCCAAGCAAGGGTATGCAGAATTTTTTCTTCCATTTTATATTATATCAAAACAACATTAAGAGAGGAAAAAATGGGAATGGCTACATAGATATCAGGAAAATTAAGATTCAAAGCAAAGATATTATCAGATACAGAGAGAGGCATTACACATGATATAAGAGTCATCCATCAAATAAGACACAGCTATTCTAATATGTATACACCAGAAATCAGAACTGTGGTAAATATGAGGAAAAACAGATAAAGTTAAAATGAGAAGCAGAAACATCCACACATTTATTTGCAGACTTTAACACCCCTTTCTGATAACAGCAGCTAAATGGAAAATCAGCAAGGTCATACAAGGGAACACAGCCTTCTACCAGTAAGTTTAATAAACATTTATAGAATAGTCTGCCCAACAGCAGCAAAATACATATTCTTTTCAAATTCTTACTGATAATATACTATAATAGTTAATGTCCTGGACCATGAAGTCAATGTCAGTAAATTTGAAGTAATTAAAATTATGCAGTATGTATTCCATTATTCTAGGATAATCAAACAAAAATCAATAACAAAAAGGTAATAGGAAATATGTTCAAATCTTGGACACTAAATATTCACCCATAAGTCAAAGATGAAGTTAACAGAAGATCAAAAAATATATTGAGCTGAATGACAATAAAAATGAAAAATATTAGAATGAGTGGGATACAGTTAAAGCAGCCTGACAGGACAAATCCATGGCCATAAATGCTTATTTGATAAAAAGGAAAAGTCTCAAATCAACAATCTATCCTGTCATCTCAAAAACCTAAACAAAGAAAACAAAAACCTGAAGCAAGAAGAAAAGAAGAAATAAAAAAGGTCTGAGCAGAAAATAAACTATTGAAGAAAATAAAAGCAATAGAGAAAGTCAATGAAATGAAGACCTAATTCTTTGGAAGGATCAATAAAGTTAACAAACATCTAGCAAAATAAAGAAGAAAAGGAGAATCCAAAAAAATCAACATTAGGAATGAAACAGTCTCTGTAACCGTCAAAAAGACAGTAGGACAGCATGACAGACAACTCTATACACATAAATTTGTTATGTTAGATGAAATTTACCACCTCCTCAAAAAGCAAAAATTACGACCACTCTCTAAATATAAATAAAATAGTTTTATGGCCTAAGACCTATTATGAAATTTAAATTTGTAATTTGAAACTCACAAAGGATATCTCTATGCACAGACGATTTCACTTAAGAATTCTATGAAATATTTAAAGACTTAGTACAAATTATACACAATCTGTTCCAGAAAAAAAAGACTAGGAGGGAACATTTCCCAATTAATTTATCAAGCTAGCATATCTGGATCCCCAAATCAGGCGAAGACAGAAGAAAGAGGATGATGGAGAGAGAGAAAGGAACAGGAAAGGAAGGAAGGAGGGAAGGGAGAAGGGAAGGAAGAAGGAGAGAAAGGAAGGCTACAGGCCAACATTGTTCATATACGTGTATAAATGTAAAAAATAGTTAGCAAAATATTACCAAACAGAGTGAAGCAATAAATGTTTTAAAAATCATACATTACGCATTACAAGTACACTTTATTCCAAGGATTCCAGGCTGGCTTAATGTTAAAAAATCTATCAATGTAATTCACCATAGTAATAGGTTGTAAACGAAAAATCTCAGATCATATCAACTGATGCAGAAAAATTACTAGACACTAAATAAATAAATAAATAAATTGGTGTTGAAAATAATAAAACACCAATTTATGATTAAAAAGTTTCATAAAACTAGAATAAAAGAAAAATACCCTAACTTGATAAGGAACATCTATAATAAATCTATAATAACATCATACTTAATTATGAAAAACTGAATTATTTCCCTCTAATGCCCGGAATAGCTCAAAGATGCTCCCTCTCACCATTCCTATCCATGGTAATGCCAGAAGTTCTAGGTAGCACAATAAAACAAGAAAAAGAAATAAAAGGTAAATAGATTGGAAAAGGAAAAAATAAAATTGTTCCTATTTGTAGATGGCATAATTGTCTATGTAAAAAAATCCCAAGGTATCTATAAAAATACTCTAACTAATAAATCAATTCAACAAAATCACAGGATATTTGAGATCTGACAATTAGGTTTGTGACCTTGCCACTATGTGCTTAGGTTAGCAGCACTGCACAAACTCAGTACGGTTCCAAAACCTCGGTATGTCAGCGTGTCACAGCTCTGTTCACGTTGATGTGTAGTGATATCTTGTTAAGTAGCATTTGTTATAGTTGTTGTGTGTTTTTGTGTGCTTCCAAGACAATGTTGGAGTTTAAATTAGAGCAACAAACAAACACTAACAACATTCTTGTTATACTTGGCAAGAGTGGAAAGGAGATCAGGGACAAGTTAGTCCAAGTTTATGTAGATAATGCCATGAAGAAATGGCAGTGTACTAGTTGTTAAATGTTTGTCTGATGGCAGGAAAAGCATCACTGGTGCAGGGAGGTCAGGATGGCCAGTAACAAGCAGAATTAATGAAAATACTGAAAAAATTTATTGAATGGAGCATCAAAATTGTTGGGTGACTGTGAGAAACATAGCAGACCAAGCAAACATCAATAGAGAAAGAGTTATGAAAATCATAACTGAAAATCTTGACATGAGAAAGGTGTGGCTCTTGCATCACGACAATGTACCAGCTCACACAGCCACTGCCTGTGAGGGAGTTTTTAGCCAGTAAGCAAACTGTAAACAAATAACTATTTAGCACACCCTCCCTACTCTCCTGATCTGGTCCCCAATGACATTTTTCTTCCCCCAAGATAAAAGAAATATGGAAAAGAAGACATTTGATGACATTCATGATATCAAGGGTCATATGACAATAGACCATATTTCTAAAAATATGCCATTTATAGTCACTAAAAAATTTCAACAAAACCATGATCCATAAAATAAAAGTATCGATAAATTAGACTTTACCAAAACACGTTTTTTCCCTGTGAAAGACTATGTTGGCAGGTTTATAAAATAAGCTGCAGACAGGCATAAAAGTATTTCAGGTCATATATCCAACAAAAGACTAGTATCTTTATGTGTGCACGCACGTGTGCACACACATATGTAAACATATATAGAACTCTCAAACTCAACAGTCAAAAAAAAATTTGATTACAAAATAGAAAAAACATATGAATGGAATGAACAGAAATTTCACTGATGAAGACATACAGATATTATTTTCATTATATATTGATAAAATGCAAATTAAAAACACAAAGGAATGTCACTGCACACCTATTGGAATGACTAAAATGTCAAACAAGTGACAACCCCAAATACTGGCAAGGTTGCCAAAAAGAACAACAGGTCATTTATAAATTGCTGGTGAAAATTAAAATGGTGCAATTACCTAGAAGCAGGCAATTTTTAAAAAACCAAAGAAACCAACCAAACAAACAAAAACTACCACAAAACCCTGTGCTCACTGGGCATTATTCCAGATAAAGAAAACTTAGGTTCACACAAAAAGCTGTTTACAAATCTTCATAGTAGCTTTATTCCTAATAGCTAAAAATTGGAAACAAATGTTTGAATGGTTAAACAAACTCTAGTACATCCATACTATAGAATTCTACCCTTAAATATAAAAGAGTGAACTGTTGAAAAATAAAACACCTTTGATGAATATCAAGAAAATTACGCTAAGTGAAGACAAAGGCAATCTCAAAGTATTGCAGATTGTATGATTCAATTTACATATACTGGCCGGGCATGGTGGCTCATGCCTGTAATCCCAGTGCTGTGGGAGGCCGAGGCAGGAGGATTTCAAGTGCTCACAGAGTTCGAGACCAGCATAAGCATGTGTGAGCCATAGTAAAAGACCCCATCTCTACCACCAGGAAAGAACACCACTGGGCGTTGTGGCGAGCGCCTGTAATCCCAGCTACTTGGGAGGGAAACGGCCCGCACATCCTTACAAGGAAGGACAATGGGAAAAAAAAGGAAACTAAGAAACATAAAAGCCAGCTGAAAATAAAAGCAAAAAAAAAAAAAATTTACATATACTGTCCCAGACATTAAAATTACAGACAAGGTTGGCAGCGCCTGTGGCTCAAAGGAGTAGGGTGCTGGCCACATATACCAGAGGTGGCAGGTTCAAACCCAGCCCTGGCCAAAAAAAAAACTGCAAAAAACAAAAAAAAACATTACAGACAAGGAGATAGAGCAGTGGTTTCCAGGAGTTAAGAATATAGAAAGGTCAATCAGAGGGGAGAAAGTAGGGGTGGGTATAAAAGGGCAACATAAATTCTTGTGTAATGTAAATGCTCCATATACCAATTGCACCAATGTCGACATCCTGGTTATGATATTTTACTATAGTTTTGAAGGGTACATGGAATATGAGTATCTCTGTATTGTTTCTTACAACTACATGCAAATGTATGTGCACTAGTGCTAAAGTTTTATTAAAATATATAAAACAAATTATAAGATAATTAAACATAATTCCATGTTTCTGTTAAATTTGTGTCATTTCCCAATGATTTGTGTGCTGAAATTTATAGAATTACATATATACTTTTCATCTATGGACTCTTTTACTTCAATTAAATGGTATAATAAACTCCCACAATTTTTTGAACTATAGAATCCTATGTAAACATGTGAATCTTTCCCATCTGTTTTGTATTTCAGATATATCATTTCATTGTATTTTTATAACAATCAAATTTCAGTAGTTCACTTCATGTCCATTGTGTAAATGAGGAAATCCAAGGATGGAAAAATTTGTGTCATCAAGATAATTTATTATAATTAGTTAATGAACAAATTTGCACAAGAATACCACTCTCACAGAATCTCTATCTAGAGGTGTCACCGCTGGAATAGAATATTTTGCTGGCGAAAA
The DNA here is from genome assembly GCA_963574655.1 of Perodicticus potto. Classification (NCBI taxonomy): domain Eukaryota; kingdom Metazoa; phylum Chordata; class Mammalia; order Primates; family Lorisidae; genus Perodicticus; species Perodicticus potto. The sequence goes on from CAUYRH010072215.1 coordinate 9,993, forward strand.
TTGGTACAACCAGTTTGGCAATTTCCTTAAAAACTAAACATGAATTTCCAGTGAGTTTTACTTCCCTCTGTGTACACATGTGATCTTCAATGACTTCCAATTTAATAGTGAGTACTTGTGGTGTTTGCTTTTCCAATCTTTGGATAATTCACTTAGGAGAATGTTCCTTAGTTCCATGCAACTTGTTGCCACCAGTTTGCAGTTTAAACTCCTCCATATAAAGAGGATCTTTTCTGACCCTGCCTTCTAAACTAAGTTTCCCATTACAATTTCCTAACACTCTAAAGTTTTTCTTTATAACAAATTATCCTCAATGTATAATTATTTGTGTGACTATATGTCTCTCATACTAAATTCTATGAGAGTAGGAAGACTGTTTTGAACACAATTTTAATTCCAGAATCCAATCTAAAGAAGTTTCTCAATAAGCGTTGAACAATCATCTCCTGGCTTCAGGACGTGGACGACAAGTACGACCGCATGAAGACCTGTCTCCTGATGCGGCAGCAGCACGAGGCTGCGGCCCTCAATGCTGTGCAGAGGATGGAGTGGCAACTGAAGGTGCAGGAGCTGGACCCTGCCGGGCACAAGTCCCTGTGTGTGAACGAGGTGCCCTCCTTCTATG
>CAUYRH010072217.1:0-92145 GCA_963574655.1 Perodicticus potto
TGGAATATTATTCAGCCATTAAAAAAGATGGAGACTTTACATCTTTTACATTTACCTGGACGGAGTTGAAACACATTCTTCTTAGTAAAGTATCTCAAGAATGAAAAAATATCCAATGCACTCCATAATAATATGAAATCAATATTTAAACAATTACATGCTCCTAAGAATAATAAAACACTATTATAGTCCAGTTCAGGGGGGGAAGGGAAGTAGAAGGGGGAGGGGGAACATATAGCAGAAGGAGGGAGGGCGTGGGGTGGGATTAACCTACGGTGCACATTGTGAGGGTGTATAACACGCCCCCAGGGGAGGGGCTCTTCTACAAATGGAACTTTACCCTGAAAGGGAGAACAATATAACCTAAATATTGTACCTTCAAATTAATTTGAATAAAGTTTTTTCAAAAAGCTGAGTTCTGCTGAGTTCTGGACCATTAAGATGGGAAGGATGGTACTATGAAGGCCCAGGTCCACATGCTGACGGTCAGGATTGTGTGTGTGTGTGTGTGTGTGTCCTCCAAGGTGACCAAACAACACGGTCTCACACACACACACACACACACGAGAGACAAAAAGAAATATACACACATAAGTATGTAATGCATATTGTAATTTAAGTAATTTTTTTATAGTAGTGTGTGGCATAAAAACAAACAAATTACTATAGAAAGTAATCAAAAGTTCATGAGAAAGTAGGAAAATAAGTGATAATCCAGAGGAGAGTATGATGATTATACCAAATAACCTGAATCGTAAAGAAATAAATGCTTTTAATATTCACAAATAATACATTATAAATATTACTTTAAATATATAGAATAAAATTTATACTATCTAATTTTAAAACAGCTTCATATAATTTAAAATGTAGTTTCTAAATCTTATTTTAATTCAACTAAAATTTTAATCCTCATACTTTTTGTTAAAGGAAAGGACCTATTTGTATAATTTTTATTCACAGTTTTGCTTGTTATTTCTGCTGGACCAAATTAATATCCACTAAGATTATGTAAGAATTAATCTCTTTGACACTGTGGGAGGCCAAAAATGACCTCCCCAAAGATACCCACTTCTACTCCCTAGAGGCTATGAATGACATAGTTCACCCTCTAGTTCCCTAATCTTCTAGCCTAGTTTAGAAGTACCAAAATAGTAATATATTTTTTGTCTCTTCTTGCCTACTGAGGCAAATCTTTAAAGAAATAAAGAAACAACTAAGTAGAACTGATAAAGTGTTTGCTTCATTTCAAGTACATTACCTGAACAAAAACCTTATAAAGTAAGGTCACTACAAAAAAGCAAAATCCGAAGGGATTATGTGAGATTTAGGAAGCAGGCATTGAAAATGATATCCCTGAGCAAGTGAGAATAACTACTCCTAAGTGAAAAGAATAGGAACAATGCTGAGATGTAGCAATTGGGTAAAGATTGATTAGGTGCCTTAGACTAGAAAACAAATGAATTACACATGATAAAAAAATATAGAATTTAAACATCCAAGATATTGAAAGATCAATATACTAATAAAAGAACAAAGCCATGAAAAGGGGAAAAAAATCAGTGAGTTTTCATTACTGAAAAAGCTTGCTTCAAAGAGACTCATCCATGTGCAGTGAAGGCTAGAATTCTATTAAGTAAACAGTTATAATCTGGTATAAAGCCAATAAAAAATATCTAAGAATTATTTTCAGAAGTGATAGGATAGGTGAAGTACTATCATAAGATGAGTTGAAACTCTTTTTAAAATATTTTATAAAGTGTAATTACAAAAGTCTACCTAGTGAAAAATTGAATCATTTGAAGGAAAGAGTATTAGTTAGAAATCATTCCAAGTGCTATTACAATGAAGAAAAATATGAAGTATCACAGAAAAAAATAAATTAATCCCTAGAAAAAAATCTAGGGGAATTCCAAAGACTATATACAGAATACATAATTCTAAAATATGCAATTATATATTTAATGTACATTGACACTAACATCTCCAAGAATATAGTTAATGACTATCACATAAACAGTTAATGATGAGACGAATTCTTCCTGAATACTTAAATACTCTTCACAAATTAAGGTCTCATACACTGTAACACCATTGCTCTTTGGTTTGTTTTCTTCTAGAAAAAGACTTATATTTTGCCAGGAAAGGGTATTATTAGGGGAAAGAGAACTGGAAATAGGTATGTATAAAAATGATAGAAAAAAGTACATTCATCAAGAAATTAGAAAGTGATGAAATAGGCTATAAAAGGGAAATAGAGAATGACTACCTGTGAGATGTAACACTAGATAAGCATTTGGATATTTCTTACCAATTTATTTTTATAGAAGATGGTCAAGTTTTGGAGTGACCCTTTGGATAACAAAAAATTCAGGGACCAGAGATAGAAACACCGATGATGAAAGAAATAGTGGTAAATAATAGGGGTCTTCACAACAGAGGCACTTTCAACCTTTCTATGTAGATAGAAAACACAGGCACCCAGTAGCAACCTTGCGTTTTGATAGCTCAATGCAACAAACATCTGGAGACATGAGAAGACTAGTGAACAGTAATAAACTGGTAAGTACAATTCAGTCAGCTGAACACAGGTCAGGGAAGAACCAAGGGGAATATTCATATGAAAAGATGCAGTGACCGGTTGTTGACTTTTAAAAACAAATCACATGTCTATGAGACTTTTTTTTTTTTTTATTTTGGGCATAAGTCACATAGGGAAAACTAATGCTACTGGATATTAGGATGTGTAAAGATGAACAGACCAAAGAGTTAAAAAAAAAAAAAAAAACTTTAAATTGAAGAGAGTTAAACATTAATTTTGACATTTAACATACACTTAACTGTAGTACTCAATAAAAGAACTCAGCTTAAATGTAAAAGTTTAAATCAGAAAAAAAGATTGCATAGAATGTACTTTATCATAAGAAAAAGGTTATTTCCTGTAGGCATACATTTATTCATTTTTATTTGAAGGCATACTTGGCTAAAGTGCAAATACTTTTATTAAAACCAAAAATAATGCCCACCTAACAGTCACAAAAATGTAATTGTCTTCCTTTTCCTGGCACAGCTTTAAAAGATCAAATACTAAATAAAAACTGTCTTGAAAAAATTAGATCCCTGTGTAATTTAAAAGAAAAAAAGTATAAAACAATTAAAAAAAAAAAAACATTTTTCTAAAGAAAAAATGAAAGTTTTCAATGCTCCAGACTTTATAATCATATTTAAAATCTATTATGCCCACATTGAAGAATGAAAGAATAGAAGATTAAAAAATAAGTGCGAGACTTTTCAAAGTACATGGATATGAGAAAAAGAAAGTCTGCTTATACATTTGAAGTATTTCTAGAATCAATATTCATGTTAAGGGAACAGAGAACAGGTCTTTATAGACAGCCTAATTTTCCAGATAACTATGATTCACTTCTATAAGCACTAAAACAAAAAGAAGAAAATAATAATTTTTTATGGTTAATTTTCTAAAATGTATTAGCATTCACTTGTGGCCTTAACAGAGAAAATTAACTTGGTGAGATTGATTTCTATATACTGACATGCTTGGAACATAAACATTTTCCCCCTGAATTCAATAAGGAAATACAGCAGAGCCTTTATAAGTTGACCACCTAAGAGGGTAACAAACAGACCAGCATATGCACATGATCAACATAAAGAACTAGGCCTACTCTACCGACGTGTACATACAATGCGTGTCCAGTTTGTGAAAATTAGGGCAACTTAAGGAGGTGGTCATTGTAGGGAGGCTATAAACTATGAAGGTGCTACTGTGGTAGACTTTGCATGTGTTCGTAGCAGCAGTGTCAATCCTAGATATGCAATGCAATCCACCCAAAGGGCATTTTAAAACAAAGATGGCTGAGCCCTATTTCTAAACACAACTGCCACCCTGCCTGCTGCCCTGGGTGCAGATGCTTTGGTCGGCCGTTAGTGCCATAGAGATAAAAGCTAGACCTGAGAAAGCAAAAGACAAAGTAGCTATAGGTACGAGTGTTTAAATTACAAAATGAGAGATTTTTGTTTAAAAATAAATCAATTATAATGGAGGAATGGAAAACAACACTAGTTACAGGGAATGTATTTTCTAAAAACGTGATAACAATATATACCTTTGCAAAGGATAAAAAGCATTTTGGAATAAAATTTATCTCAACCTCTACTTGGCCTTTTTAATTTATTTGTCAAACAATAAAGAGTAAAATCATTTCATAAACTTAATGTCACTGAAATCATGGAAGGCATCCATGTTTGCTCAGAAATTTATTCATTTGTGGGCTAGAGCGTATATATGAATGTCCTTAAACTCACATCATTTATTTACCCAAAATTTGCTATTATATCTAAGAGTGCTGTCATATGAGGCTAATCTATTCAAGTTTCTGATCTGATCCTGTAGTTCTAACCCATCAACTTTAGAAAATTTCATGATTTTTGTACTATGTATGTATAAATCATTTTGCAAAACATTTTGAAAAAAATCACCAAATGTTATAAATGCCATTACTAAAACCAGATGTCCTTAAAATTTAAATTTGTAATCTTTATTTCAAGGTTGCAGCAGACACTGGCTCTTGAGTCAGTCAAACTGCCTGCTGGTATTCATTCCTTCCTTGTGTTAGAGAGCATGGAAAGTTTAAAATCAAATTTTTCTCACTCTCTGGCAACTAGGTTTCTACATGGTCAATGCATTCATGCAAGATCTAGAAGAAAGAAACAAGTACATGAGGCAGATTGTACTGAGATCTGTTTTGCTTAAGAACTCTGAGTGAAGCTTAATATAATAAAATGCCATTAGCAACGAAGTAGAAACAACTCAAACGCTATCATTTCTTTACAACACTCACAATTTCTACATGTGCTTCCCTAAACCTAATTCTGTATACATACAGAATCGTGGGAAAAATTATTTTCTCGCTACATTTTATTTTATTGTTTCAATTTTATTTATTTATTTATTTATATTTTTTTAGACACAAAGTCTCACTTTGTCGCCCTTGGTAGAGTGCCGTGGCGTCACAGCTCACAGCAACCTCCAGCTCTTGGGCTTAGGCGATTCTCTTGCCTCAATCTCCTGAGTAACTGGTACTACAGGCACCTGCCAAAATGCCTGGCTATTTTTTATTGCAGTTTGGCCAGGGCCAGGTTTGAACTCACCACCCTTGGTATATGGGGCTGGCGCCCTACTCATGAGCTACAGGTGCCACCATATTGTTTCAATTTTAAAACTGAAGTGATGATAATAGTTAAATAGTACTCTGTTTACCAAATTTTTGGTAAGTAAATAATGTTTAAGGACATTCATATATATGCTCTGGACAGTAAGTGAATAAAGTTCTAAACCAACATGGATGCCTTAAACAGAATAGTTTTATATAACTACCATGCAACAAGAAACAGAAATTCTCAACATGGGGAATTCTTAGGGCACAGAAAGAGGATGGGGAGGAAGGGGATTTGTATCTAAACTGGGAATCAAAGCAGTACTCTTTTCATGAAAAAATAAGAGGAAGATACTTTGACCTCACCTGGGCATTATTTCAGAAGCACACACCAAATCTAGAATATGAAAAGGTCCAGAGCCAAAGTAAGCTTCAGAGAAGAGGTAGAATAAATGGATTTATATGACTAAGGAAAAGCTGGGAGTAGAACCTGGGTTGGAGGCTGACAGCATTGTAAGTGAATGAAGCAGCTTTCCAAATTACATGGGTAAGAGTAGAAAACTTGAATGCGTCAAGAAAAAAAGGGCCAGGGCTATGAAAACATACAGTATACGTATCTCCAAACCTGCAAAAGTGATGGACCAAAATGACTACAACATTTTGAAAAGACAAACAAATACAACTTAATTTCTTCACATGTTAAAATTACTTTTTCCATAATTATTAATTTAAAAATGAGTTCTTGTCTCAGGGACAAATGGAAGCATTTAATGCTCAGCTGAGAAACAATATGTTCATGAAAAGCCTTACAGTAGTTACTTTAAGAGAAAACAGTTTACAATGGCCTCAATCATCAAGCAAATGTTTATTAAAACTGTCCATGATAAAATTTGCCCGAAAGAAATTATTTTTATGTTTGACATACGGGTTCATTTGAAAGAATGGTGAAGGAATTCAGATAAATAGAGAATTACAAAAATCGCTGCTTGTATTTACCAGTGCAAAATATCACAGATCACTATTTCACTATTATCATCACTTCAAACCCTTCAGCATGACTCTAAATATGAATTCTTCAGACCAGAACACAATTAATTAGTCATCATAAAACATGATGATTGAGTATATCCAGTTTAATATAAATAGGCAAATGTCAATGACATTACTATTTACAAGGCCATAAACAAAAGCCGTTACCTGTATGTTCCTCAATTTATACTATTTTGTTACATTCTAATTTGTTATTTGAAATAAAGCCTATTCTGAGACAAGTTCAGGGCCTTGCTTCAGAATATCATTGCATATTTACACACAACATATATTTACATAGATCATGTTTGTTTTACATCCATTTAAAGGAGTAGTGTTTTCAATCTCTTAAGAACGCGGATTAAATAATTAAGTTCTGAAAGTAATTTATGAAAATTAAACAAACGAAACTAGATTGATGTTAGACATGAGACTTGTTAAAATAAAATAACCTACTGTTGACTCTAGCAAACATTTTCCTTTTACATTACATGTAAGTGGTCATCTTGGGAGATACTAATGGTTAATTTGAAATACTTAAATCTGAAGCACTGCTTTATATTTTATAGGCAGAATTACAAAGGAGTACACAACAAAAACAAAACCATTCCAGCAAAACACTCAACATAGCTGAACAATTTGTAAGGTAAATTCAGAGCACTTACAAGGCCCACATGCAGGCATCAAGGAGAGTTGAAAAAGAAAAAAAATTTAAGAGATGGTAGTGAAGGTGAAGGGTTGTTATTATCTCAGAAAAGCATAAAATTGTTATAATATTACTTTACCTATTAAAAGAAACAGACTTGAGTGATATACAATAAGCATCTTGACAAACTCTCTTTTTATAATACTCATTCATGACAAAGTAGAGTACTTAGCCATAGTAAATCTTAGTTTCCACCTCACAGGCAGAACAAGGGAATTGATTCAAGAAAGCAAAATCATAACATACCTTTTGAGATTTGAATGATATAGTGGGTGGAGGGGTAGAGCAAATCAGAGTCTAATAGGCATTGAATAATCACATTTTTATGATAACAAAAAGCATCTGATAAAAGAAGCATACAGAAACGAGTGAAGCCAGTTTATGAATGCCTAGAAACAGATCAGGAAAAATATGCCCCAATGAATAAAGAGAAGAAGACCAGGCCACTAAGGATTATGAGAAGGGCTTTTTGTTTTCTTTCTTTGTGGTTTTAAGTTTTGTTTCTTAGATGGATGCTATGCATAAGTTTTAATAATTATAAAAAATGAAACTGACTTTCTTTAAATTTAAATAAAGGCATTTCAGGTATCCAAAAGTTTGCCTAGGTTGGAACACATATCAAATGGCCTGTAATTCTCCACACATGTAAAGAAACATACATGTATATGTACATAAAAGCTTACCTTTTTTTAATCTTACTGATTCCCAAATAAAAAATAATCCAGAGAAAAGTACCATTTTTACATCTGCATGTTTAGGAAATCATGAATGCCGAAAATGTGAAAAGAACAATTTAATCTCCATCACATTGCCGTGCCTTGACTTTCCAAAAGAGGGAGACAGAACTCCACTTCCACAAAGATACCAATTTGATACATAAATGATGTAGTCAAACACATAATTTATTGAGAAAATAATTTTTGGGAAAAACTCTAAATTATGTGTTTATTTTAGCCTTATGATTTTAATTGCCTAAAGAGCACAGTTAAATCTATGAAAAATATCATGATCTGCAATAATAAAATGGAAGCTGCTCCAACTCTCTTACAGAGCTCTCAATTGTAAAATAAAAATATGATAGAAGAATTATAGTGCTTAGATTTAAAAAAAAAAACATAAATACAGAGACTACAGATGTTACAGTTACTAAAATTTATGGTTTCCATTTATTATTTGAAAATGAAAATTTGGTATTATATAGAACTACAGACAGAATGCTACCCATTTCTTGAAATGATTTTATTAAAATTTTAAAAATTAAATGGGAAAATTATTTACTGAAAATAATGTTCAGAAAATTTAGTTTATAATTTAACTCAAATCTTAAAAAATTTACTACATTTTTTGGGGGGGGAATGCAAGAATATGACCAATAAATTAATGAGCTCAAAGCAAAGGAAACACTGGAGCTTGGAAAGCATTGTGACCAACATAAGACACGCTAATGATGATAGAAATATTAGCATCCAATCCAAGATATTAACTAAACTTGATAAAAGCACTGGCAACCCTCCTTGGGGATACATTTTAAAAAGAATGTGAAATTGTAAGTTAGACATTCTCATATGTACATTTAAAAATAAAATGCAAGTAAGCAAAAACAATTGAAAACAGGGCACTTACTCATGCAGGATGCTATTTAACAACTATTTTATCCACTTTCTATGTAATTACAGTTAGAAATAAATAGTGTGTTTCTCTCAATCAGCATGTGGGCAAAAGTCATCAAGTTTCCACACATTTAAAATAGGGTTTGTAGCAGGTGATTACCACAGTTTTCCCAGCATCAGCGTGAAGTCAGTATATGGCAGAGGACAGAGTAGAAAGTAAACACCTCAGTAGGAGGTTTTTCCAGCCACTTATGTCTCTGGGCAGGATACCTAACCTAGCCAAGATACAATATTTTCAGTTAAAACTGGAAATAATTGTAGTATCTATACCTCATCGGATTTCTAAGAAAGGGTTAAAAGAAAACAAGCTGTTCAGCATATAAAATGCTTTTAAAAATGCCTCTATCATACTTAAATACTCAAAATAACATTTTTAAAGCCCAAACTAAAATATTCTAGCGATTTAAACACATAAAAGGAGAACAGTAACCGAGGAATATGGATAGTCTTAAAAAATAATGGAAATAAAAACATCTCTGCTGATAATATTTTCTCATTTATACATTAAGAAAGTACTGATAATATATTTTGCAATGAGCATGAGCTGGGACTTTGCAGACTCTACCTTAACTACTAAAAAGAGATGCATTATCTTGGGCAAGTTATAGCTTCTCTGAAATTCAGGTTTCTTAACTCTAAAACAGAAGTAACGGTCAAAGATGATCTCTAAGGTTCCTTTTTAGTTGCAAACTTTAGAATGCTCTTTCTGAAGAGAAAATAATATAGGGTATCTATATATTTACATGTATGTACATGTGTATATATAGTTACATATATGTGTGTTTATATGCATGTACATGTATTTATATGTGTGTATATTTACATATCCATGTATATGTGCATATACACATAAGTACATGTGTGTATATCAATGTACATGGGAGGGAAGCAAGAGGAGGACTGAATAATAAGAGAACTATAAAAAAGATATGCAAGTTCTGAGGTTACAGGAAATACATGTTTAATCCAGTATTTCAGTAAGGAAGGAACTTTTAAGCCACTTTGAAGAAGGAAATGGATTTGGAGAAGAAAAAAACCTGAAAATGGGCCATTTTGTGAAATGGTAAAATAAAGTAGATATTCGGAGGTAGAAATACATAAATGGGAAAAAAAAAAACACCCAACTTTCAAGGAATATAGGGAAGAGAACCTCCTCTAAGAAATAGGCAAGTTGGGCGGCGCCTGTGGCTCAGCGAGTAGGGTGCCGGCCCCATATACCGAGGGTGGCAGGTTCAAACCCGGCCCCGGCCGAACTGCATCAAAAATTAGCCGGGTGCTGTGGTGGTCACCTGTAGTCCCAGCTACTTGGGAGGCTGAGGCAAGAGAATCGCCTAAGCCCAGGAGTTGGAGATTGCTGTGAGCTGTGACTCCACAGCACTCTACCGAGGGCGATAGAGTGAGACTCTGTCTCCACAAAAAAAAAAAAAGAAATGGGCAAGTTGAACAAAAGGAATTTTGAAAAACAATAACAATTAATGGAAAAATGGAAATGGCACACCAAAGAGTTTAGGATTAAGAACAGCTAAGAATGTGCTCACCACTAAATTCTTGAGCAACAGTACAAGGTAAAAATAACGATACACCTTTGGATCACTTTCAGCTTCTAAAGGTATTTTCACAAATCATCAGGCAGGACTTGCGATACATAAGTAAATTGAGGAATTGAGATGTAAAAATCAAATAGCTAATTAGTAATGGTCAAACAATAACCCAAAGCACCTGATCTCTTGCCCAGCGTTATTTCTATAGAGCCAATAGTTCCCAGACTAGTCACACATCAAAATCACCAGGAACTGCTTACAAAAACAGACACCATTGCCTCTGTGAACACAGTACAGAAAGGCTTCTCACAAGGAGCATAATGTTCAAAATAGGCATCTATCACCAAGGTCTTCTGCAGTGAAAAGAGGAAGCAACTGGAGTAATTCCAACAAGAAGCAATAAAGGTCTGAGTTAAAAATGAAAAGAACAATATTCAAGAATTCCTATAAAGGCAGAATCAGTCAAATTTCTTGACTGATTGTGACAGTAAAAAAAAAAAAAAAAAAAGACAACAGGTAAAATAACTTCAAGTTTATAATTTGGGGAGCCCAAGAGGATAGCAGACCCTGTGAGAGCAGTCAACTGGAAGACTATTCTGATTTATGAGTAGAAAAGAAGCTAGTTTTTTTCATGCTAAACGTCAGTTGTAAGCTTGAATCTCAAATATACCACAGTTAATTTTGATTCATATATATATAAAACTAAAAAATTATTATTTTTTACAATACATTCAGAGGTTTCTTTCTGTCAAATTTAAGCAACATGCAAACTATATATGATATGTAAGTGTACATGTATAAATATATGTTTATGTATAAGTATACCATCTCCCATCCCATCCACGCCCACAGAACACATGCGTTATTGAAACTCAACATATAGTGTAAGAAGTTACACTGTGTATTTGCTCTTCCAAGAAAAAAAAACATTTTATTTTAAACCAATTAGCTGGTAAAACACAATTATCTAATAAGTCTAACTACCAACTTATTTTCAAATAACTGTTCCTTTCGATGTTTGGTCTAATTTAAATTATTATTCTCAAGAAAATCTAATAGAATTCCTTTCCTTGTATACAAGGAAAGATTATTTGTAAACAATATAAAGCATCTAGTCTAAGAAAAGCAACTCTGCTTGCTCATATACAATTTATACATGTCAATTCCTCTTTAATAAAGCTGAAATACATTAAAAGAAGGAATACTTTTGCAAAGGCATTACGGTTTTGGAATATGTTCCGAATACCCATTAGCCTAGAAAACATGTTTTATTTATATATTACCTAACATAAATTATGATAAACTAAAATAACTAATTAAAAGTAACAATGTTTTTCCTTTATTTTAGACAAATTTAGTATTTTTGAGCAATTACATAAAACACAAAACTGTACTATGATAACTCAATCTGTAATTGACAGGCTTTAGGAGTTCTAAGCAGACATAGTCAAATTTGTTCTTGGGACTTTATTAAAGATCACAGGTAAAAGATGAGAAGTCTCTTCACCACAATATATAGAAGGTTCACTTGGTTACTGGATGGACAGAAATGTGTATGCACCATGAGAACAGTATTCAAGTTCATTCCAGTGCTCATAGCTACAGTGCATTTCCTATGATATGCTTTTTCACATTGATTAGATCTTATTGATAATTCACATTCAGTCTCTGTATTTATTTGATTAGTCTCAAAAAAAACAATTTTTCTCATTTCCAATAATTCCTTCCTTCATTAAGGATTCTCTGTCCATCTTCACCATGGTAACTTCATTTTGGTCTCACAGTCTCCTTGATCTCTCCCACGGCATTACATTACTACTTTTTTTAGAGTTGCACAAAAATGTAAACCTTGAATGTAAAAATATGAGTAACACAAAAGATTCTTTACATTAATAAGGTCTAGGCAAAATGCAATTTCTCTAAATGCTGCTATGAATTTTCAGTCATTGCTGGGAATGGTCCCGTGAACAGATCAGGTGAATCTCAGGATTTTGTAGGAGGAAAAACACAGCTGATTTATACATAATTATCAAATACTGCCTTATACAAATTTATAAAATGTTTGGTCTATACTCACAAATTCTACGAAGGTGTGACTACTGAGTGTATAAAAAACATAGCTTCTGGACATATACATAAATAAAACAGGTGACACTTATGGAGCATTATTTTAAATGCCTTTACCCTCTTGTCAATTCTTATGTATAAGCATTATAATTATTCCCACTTTAAAGATGAAGCGACTGAGATAACACAGTGACTTACACCAATGTTCACAGTGCTAGTAAGTAAACATAGGCAGTCTTCCTAGAGTTCACATCTGTACACAACATGGTATTAATACAACTCAAGAGAACATAGAGATATGTATCCTCAGAAATATACATAACATTGGCACTAATAGAAGTCAAAGCCATTTGTCAAGCAGAGTGCACAGTAGCAATACTATGTCACATGGTGTCAAGCATCTATTATGTTACATATTAAGGTGAGACATGATACTGCATTAAATAATGTTACTGGGCAGTAAACTCAGCAGAGATGATTTGCTTTATCAGGTATGAAAAGTCAGAAAATTGAAATTTACTCATGTTGTTTCTTTGAAAGTTTTCTAAACCTATTCATTATGATGTTTTAATACCAACTAGAAAGAGTCAAGAGCCTCAGATGTGTAACTTGCTCAAAACCATTTAACTTATAAATGGCAAATAATGATAATACACATTCCAAAGTCTTTTCAAAATCCATTTCAGCATACAAAATGATGCCAAGGCACCCAGCTAACAAGATGGTAGATGGATTCCAAAAATAGTACACATTAATTTAGTTTCTTTCAACTTCTCTGATGCTTTGTCTTTAAGAAAACTGGCACAGGATTCTTCCCATTAGCTTAATAGTGTAATGTGACCACACAAATTCATCTAGCCTATTCTTATGTTGAGGGATAGGGCCTTAAGAGTGTTTCCAGGACTTTTAAGCTCTGAAACTGTGATGGCTTATGTTTACTGTTATGGGTCATCCAGTGTGGAGAAATAAAATAGTATACTTAGTGGTAACAAAGAAAATCTTTAAGAAAGACTTTTCCTGGGTTGAATTCATTTCTATGTTCAAAAAAATAATATTTTGTGGCCTATATTATTTCTTACTACAATCAAAACAACTATATATAGTTAATCAAAATAAAACCACCATATTTTTGCAAGGGACATTGAGTTCTGCAATTAAAAAAAAAAAGGAAAGAGCCAGGCGCAATGGCTCACATCTGTAATCCTAGCACTTAGGGAAGCTGAGATGGATGGATTACTTGAGCTCAGGAGTTTGAGACCAGCCTAAGCAAGAGCAAGACCCTGTCTCTACTGAAAAACTAGCTGGGCATTGTGGTGGATGCTTATAGTCCCATCTACTTGGGAGACTGAAGCAAGAGGACTGCTCAAGCCCAAGAGTTTGAGTTTGCTGTAAGCTGTGATGCCATGGTACTCCATGAATGATGACAAAGACTCTGTCTCAAAAAAAAAAAAAAAAATGGGGGTGGGGGAGAAAAGAAAATAACACTTGAGGAAATGGGTCTGTTTTTCAAAGCATCATCATCATTTAGTGGTATGTGCTAAAGACTAACAGAGGCCTTTCAGCAGCTCTCAAAAGTGTGGTCCTTACACCAACAGCAGCAGCACCTAGAAATTTGTTAAATGCAAATTCTCAAGCCACCCTAGACCTATTGAATCAGAAAGCCTAGAATGTGTCTTTTAACAAGCCTACCAGGTGCTTTGGATACACACTGGAATTTGAGAAGTAATGCTTTTGGTACTGTTGCACCAATTTTTGTAAATGTGTATGTTGAAATAAATGAGAATGTCACCCCAAAATACACCTCTTTGACATAAAAATTATTTTGAGATGAAGCCAGTCAAGAAGTCATATATTTACCTTTGCACAGTTTCTGGCCCTTGGAAGCCTAAAAACACTGTTGTTTGCCCTGTCATTTCTCTATAACTTTATTCCACTTTGAGCTTTGATTGAGGTTTCTCCTACATGATGTACACAGTATACATTAATAAACTTTTTTCCCTTGTTAATCTTTTTATTAAAGCGCCTCGGCTAAAAACCTAAGGGGAATGAGGTAAACTTTCACCTCCTCAACAATGTGGACTGTACAAACGTGCAGAAGGAAGAGAGTTTATAAGTAAAGACAAGGTTTATAATATGATCGTGACAATGGATGGCTGACGAGGGTAAAATCAAAGGTCTCTGGGGCAGATGAAGCCAAGAAACAGAGAGGCCCGGGTGGTGGAGGGTCTCCTGCATGGATTCTGAAATCACCAACAATGTGTTTTTAATATTCTTCCAAAAATAAAATGGAAACACTCTAAGGCCCTTTTGTCATTCCCATATTTTATAATTTTGTCATTCCCATATTTTATTAATTATTTTATAATTTTATGCTATATGTCTTTCAAAAGAGGCAAATTTTAGAATATACAGTAGAGCCTCCATTGTTAACTTCCCTCCTTAAGCCGACCTAATTTTCATAGACTGGACATGCCCCGCTTATACGTATGAGTACAGTGGGCCTAGTTCCTTATGTCGGCCATGTCTGTATGTCGACCAGTTTGTTATAGTCCCTCTATAGTGATTTTTACACAGAATATATACTAATTCTTATTTTAGCAAGATGCAGGTTTGTTATATTTGCCCTAAAGATATTTAAAAGCAGTCTTCATTCTAAAGCCCTTCTAATATTATGCAGAATATAAAAAATACTCCTTTCATTATTACAACCTTATAGATAAACCTTGGCTGTTACTTTCCTTCTGATCTGCTCTTCCAAAGAGTGAAGCAGCATTTTTAAGAAATGCTTGCTGCCACCAAAAAAAAAAAGATTAGCACTAATACCTTCTATACCTCTATACTCACCTTAGCTAAGAAGATCAGGAAAATCATTCTTCCTGTAACACTAACTTAAATTTTAGGTATCTCAAATGAATCCAACTCCCTGTCCCCTGCAAGCTCTGTTTTTGAGGCAGTTGGTTTACATGCTCAATTTTGCTATTCAAGAAAATCAGGTTAGCACCTGGTTGCTGTCAGTTGCAGATTTCTGCTCAATACACTTTCATTCCCACACTGCTATATTTACATACAGTGTTTTCATTAAAATTCTACTCTTATTTATGTAGAGACTGATGTCAAACTAAAAATGGTATTGAAAGTGAGACTAGCATTTCAAGACAATTTGGACGTCTTTTAAAAAGTGGCAAAATGTTAAGCCTCACATTATAACATCTAGTAAACTCCAGATTGCATTAGAATTTTACCTCCATTTTATTCGTTTAATACTGGAGTTTACAATGATCTAAATTATGTCATTATGATTGCATATTATTATGATACCAGCTATATCCTGAAACAAATATTATTAATATCAGACATATTCTTAACATTTCCTTTTTTATTAATAGGAACACGACACTTTTTCTAAGTTGAAATAAATTCATTCATAAGATGTTTTAAACAATATGTTTTATATAGCATAGAAATAAAATAAGAATATATTACTTACAATTGATGTGAGAAGTATAAAACAAACTTTCTTATACAAAGTTCTTTTATTCCCTAAGAAGTTCCTTTTACTGACTATAGAAAAAAATGTTAATTATATTTCAAAATTAACCCTCTATTTTTTCTTTTAATAAGATATAACCCACTTAATTTTAGCAGGACAATGTTCCCTAAGCTAAGACCACATTTCTCAACATTACTTATAGCTAAGATGGTCAATGTGACTAAGATCTGGCCAAAAGAATAGAAATTATAGAAATGATATGCTTACATCTTATTTTTCTTCTCTTCTTCCTACAGGAAACATGCACAGAAAGATGGCAAATGTTTTTCCTGATGCAGATAATACATTTGGAAACGGAAGATGAATACGGTGTTGGGATCCTGGTCTGACCCACACACGCATCAGACCCAGCCAGTCAGCACTTGGAACTCTTACTTTGCAGACAAGCAAACCTTCTATCTAGTTGAAGGCACTGTTATTTTGGTCCTTTATGAACAACGTAACAATATTGTACCTAATAGTGATATAATGACCTAGAAAGGTGCCTACCATCCACAGGAAGTACCTTAATAGGGAGGAATTCCTGGATCAGCAAATCACATTATACTCCAAATAAGGAATATCATAGTGAAAGCCCCAGCTGTTGCCTCACCTAGTTCACTTCATTTTGTTTCCTTGACCACATTCGATGCTGACATCCATCCTCTGGCCACAACAGCTTTATAAACAATTGAGTTTATTTCAGCCTCTTAGCTCAGCTTTGCTTTGTGCATACTTTAGCCTTTGACTTCTTTGCCTGTGTAAGGCTGTAGATGTACTTCCAGGTATTATGTCTGCACTCCGCTACAGGACTCACCTTTCTGAATCCTGCACTTTCAGCAGCTCTTCAAGAAGACAGGTAACCCTATCATAACTTACCATAGAGATAAGAGATGGATATATTTTCACATAGGCTTAGGGATGAGTCCCAATTTAAAAAGTAAAATCTCCCTTACCTTATAATGTTCTGGCTTATCTAACTATAAAATTAAGTATATACATACATACATACATACACACACATACGCACACACTTAGAGTGATTAACAATATCTTGAACTCAAGCCCAGTCAATTTGTAAGCATAGTATCCTTTCAGAATCTATTGTAAACTATACTCACATTGACGTCACTTCCGTTATCTACTAGTAGTTATGATTTTGTTAAATACCTAACTTGAAATGTGTCTGTGCCTGTATATACGTGTGTATATGTAAATATATTACATACATACAATTTAAAGAATCTGTTTTATTGAATATTTCTAACAATTAAAAGATACCTGATTTTTCTTGCATGCTCCCAAGTTTATTACTTTCATTGCCACATGCCAATAGAAAAACATATATTCTGAACACATGTTAAGATTTGCAAAGGTTGGGCAGTGCCTGTGGCTCAGTGAGTAGGGCATCGGCAGGTTTCAACCCAGTCCTGTCCAAACTGCAACAACAACAACAAAAAATAGCTGGGTGTTGTGATGGGCGCCTGTAGTCCCAGCTACTCAGGAAGATGAGGCAAGAGAATCGCCTAAGCCCAAGAGCTGGAGGTTGCTGTGAGCTATGATACCATGGCACTCTACCCAGGGTGACAAAATGAGACTGTGTCTCTAAAAAAAAAAAAAGAAAGAAAAAAAGATTTGCAAAGGTTTATTATTTTAGCCAAGAGCTTGATTGATAGTATTCTTAAATATAGTAAGCAGACTTCACAGAAATTGCAACTAAAAGCTAGTAAATTATAGCAACCTAGAATAACGGTTAAGAACATAACTTCTATAGCCATTATTTCCTGGGTTTGAATTTCAGCTCCAGCAACTATCAGCAACATCGTAATGATGAACAAGTTACACAATCTCTCTGTGCCTCCGTTTCCTCATTTGAATAAGATGATAATACTATCTTCCTCATTGGGCTATTTCATGGACTAAGTTAGTTAATATTCATAGGGTGTTTAAAACAGTGTCTGATATCAGGTAAGTGTGATAAGATGAAAGTGAGGGGGGCGGAGAGTTTTACAAGGAAGAAACCTACTTATAGGTGACACATTCTAGATAGCCAATCATAACATATTTGAAATTTTGAATTAATTATCTTACCAAATGCATTTTCTAGAAGGAAAACAAAGAAACAAGAGAAACGGAAGGAATCAACAAGTTTGTGGGTTTTTTTCCTAGAGCTTTTCTCTGAAGGTGACCTTTCTGGAGAAACATATGTTATTTGTTCTCTGAGCTGTGTGTGATTAGTTTCTTCATCATACACAGACAAATTAGGAAGGCTGCTGTAGTGCCCAGAAATCATCCATTAAACAAAATCAAAATTAATGATAAAATTGACTTCCCTTTGTGTTTGATTCTCATCTATTGGCACTCAATTATAAACGAGCTATCAAAGAAAGCTACACATTAGCTGGCAATTCATAATGACTTCAGAAACCAATCCCTCCACGACCACTGATATCTCACTGACAACTTCCTACTTTCTGCAGGCTTTGAGTTGAAAATGAAAAGGGAAAAACAAAACTCCCTAATACAAGTCACTCCTCATTCTGAGCCTTGCCAGGAAAAACTTCACTGTGCAGAAATTAGGTTTAATCTAAATATACCATAACAAGATTTGAACCGTATATTAACAGAGACAATTGGAGATTTTCTTTAATCTTTCACCATCATTTATCTTAAGTAAAAATAGACAAAAAAGTGGTAACAGAACATTCCAGAATTGTATTTAATTGTGTCAAAGTGAATATTCTTCAATGTTTGAGAAAGGTTTCAATAAGAAAAATATTTGAAACAGAAATGTTGTGTACTTCACCCTGAGAAAAATAACATCTAATTATTAATTTGAGAGAAGAGTGACATCATCCCATAATTGGACTTTTCTTTGCTCATAGTATTAAGGTAAATGACTAAACATTCTGACCTCTGGCAAATCCATGGCAAATCCATTTTGTAGCCTCATAAATAACTGACTCAAAGCTACACAAAAAAAGAATTAGGCACTGTCCATTCATATGTAGGTGATTTAGAGAGCTATTGAAACAAACTTAGGGCTGGACATAAAATAATTTCAAGCTGTTATTCACAGATTTGTATACATTTACCTTATATTCTTCTCACTTGAAAAAGGTATCTAGTAAAAAATAATGCCATGTGATATTTAAAAGTAAAATAAGCAAGGAGGGCAAAGAGACAAGATAATGGCATGGGCTGTGGGGGTAGGATGGTTATTGCAGTTGTATAATTTACTTAATTTTAAGTTTTCTGACAGATAAGCAAAAGGGGAACCAGGAGATAAAAATAAGTATTTCATATCTTCAAAAGAAAGGCAAACATTATTCTAATATTAAGCTCTCAGTGACTCACAAGGGTCTTTGCACAAAAAACACAGAAAATGCTAAAGATTTATTAAGAGAAGCTGTCATTCCCAAACCAGTATTTGTACTCCCCCTATAAATTCTATACTCTAAGATGCCTAAACTCAAAGATCTAATTTAAAATTACCAACACGAAAATTTCTTTCATATTCTGGATAATATACATACGCAAAAATATTTCCAATAGTGAGTCACACTTAGATGATGGTTTCTATCTTTTCCATTCATGTAGCCAGTAAGTAATTTGCAGCAGCTTCTGTGAGTCAGACATTACCATGCTCCAGGGACAATAAGATGACTAAGATGCTGACTCCACCATCAAAGAGTTCAAAATCTAAAAAGTGAACCTAATTAATCAATTACAAGCATAATAATAGATTGTTCTATTATTGACATATACAGTAATCACATTGAGTAGAGAGGAAACGGGCTCTAAGTGATAAGAGTAGACAGTGATAGTTGGCAATGGGAAAGTAGAGTTTGGAATTATAGAAATCTTCACCAAAAATAAATAACATGTGGATGCTAAATCAAAGATTAGAAGTCTGCCAGATGACCAATACAGGAGAAAGCCTTTCCAAGTAAAAGAGATGGTGCCCTTGCATTTGCTGAGGCATGACCAGAATAGTGTTTATGAAACCACAAGTACTTCAGCATGAATGTTATATGAGATAAAAACAAAGTTGCAGAGAAATTCAGAGGCCAGGGCATGAAGGGCTTCGTACAGCAAGTCAAAAAGTATGGAATTCATCCTATGGGCTAGTGTTGTTCAAACTTCTTTTAAAACAGAGAAATCTTTACTGTGACATAATAATGTATGGGAATCAAATTATCCAACAGAAATAGGATCTGAAAACAGACCAAGTCAGCTTCTTTGTCACAGGCTTGAAAACCCCAATTATAAGGAAATGAGGGATGGAGAAGTTCATTGCAAAGGGTTTAAAGAAGAAGGATAACATGAGTACATTTCAAATCTCAGAATGATGATCCTGGCTATAATATAAACAGGGAGGTGGGGATCAGAACCAAGAAAGAAGGTCAGTTATGAAGATTTGTATGGTCATTTTAGGAAAAAAGAGAGAAATGAAATCCTGGGTTAGGGTAGGTGGTAGTCAGTTTTTTAGAACATCAAGGATAAAGATGAAATTCAAGTGACTACCAAGAAAAAAGGTCCATTACATGGAAAAAATGAGAATCAAACTATCAGGATTTTTAATAGCAAAAATAGATACAAAGAAAAAACTTAGCATTATCTTCAAGATGCTGAGAGTAAACATTTTTAATTCTAGATTTCCATAACAAATGAAATTTAATTCTAGACTAAATGAGAAATGCATAAGACTTCTAACCATGTCTAAAAGAATTTCTATAGGATGTGCCATAGGAAATGAAAATATTAACTTTAAGCTGCACAAATAATGCTTTATGACAAAGTTTGAATTGGCAGGCAGTAGGTAGCAAAAGGTAATATTTTTATCTCTGGTGATATAACTAGAAATAATTACTCAAGAACTGTAGAAGATTGAGACCCTGTCACAGCCCACAACACAGTGGAACTCACTTATACACAACACTGATGTGAACATGTGATTCCAAATGATTCACAATGGTAAACAGATTTACACTACATCATTCATAGGTTTTGGATTTAAATTATCTTTACCTAGTTATTTATCCTACTTTTTTATTTTTATTATTAAATCAGCATAGAGAAGGATTGAAACCAGTAAATAGTTATGAGGATAAGGGAAGTACAAATCTAATTGATAGTAGCATATTTTTTTTTCTTTCTAGGAATCTTAACCACATAAGAAAAGAAGAAAAGGCATTTACAAACCATTCACAGTGGCTAACTTTTGTCAATGGAAAATAAAATCACTTCAGTACTTTTACATGCTCCAGAAGAAAAAGTATAAATACTTTTTTAAAAAAGAGGTCATTAAGAGTCAAGACCCTGAATAAAAATGAAAGCACAGGTTAAAGATTAAAATGGTCATTGTCTTAGTCTCTTTTATGTTGCTATGACAAAATTCCCCAGGCTGAATAATTTATAAAGAAGATAGATGTAGTTCTGACACTTCTGGTACTGGGAAAGCCAATGTCAAGGTATCGATATCCGGGAAAGGCCTTCTTTCTGCTTCATCCCATGGTAGAAGGACAGAGGGTAAAAAAGGACAATCTTGTGTTAGAACAGGGGGAAGGAAGCCAAACTTAATTCTCTCATTAGAAGTCCACACTTTCGATAAGTAACCCACTCCAGTGATAACAGCATTGATCCATTCATAAAGCCAGAGTCTTCATGACCCTATTAAAGCTCCTACCACTCAACTCTGTTGCATTGAGGATTAAGTTTCCAACTCATTAACTCTGGAAGATACATTCAAACCATAGCAATCATTATTAAGAATTATTGGGGCTTTAAAAACATAAGATTTAAAAAAAAAGAATCAATTATCTTGTCTTGTATATTCCTTAGAGTAAAATTTCCTAAAAAAGATTCTCTATTTCATTTTCTCCTTATACATGTGACATCAGCATAAGTCAATATACGTTAACTGACCATTGTCTCACACTTATAATAGGTTAGTACCTGTATGACCTTGCTTGGGTTTGTTTCTTAATTGATCCTGACAATTTTTCATTAATCAATATCTAACAACTCCTTCAACACAAACCTTAAAATCTATCTTTTTGCATACACCTTCCCTAAATGATGATTTAATTCATGGCCTTTATGTTTCTCTTTCTTTTCACTGCCTCAAGAATATCTTATCCATGTCCTCTTCTCTGTTAGCAGTCTTCTTGGGTTCATCAATATTTAGCCAAAAATTAAGAAATCTAAATCACTAACAAATAAAAAAAAAACATATGTTCCATTTACTTAATCCTGCTTTTCTGTCACAAACTTCTCAAAACATAAACAACTTCTTCCCCTACCTCCTTAACATCTACATAATGCTCAAGCAACTTATATGTTTATAGAGAGTTTTCTTGAAGTAGGCTGTAAATCCAGGAAAAAAAGGTTGGGAAAAAAAATTATCTTTTCTTTCTTCATATACATCCACGGAAGATAGCTCAATGCTGTGAATGCAGAAAATATAAATACTTCTTAAATAAGTTATTAAGAAAAAAAAGCAAAACTGGATAAAAAATTAATAAGAAGCCAGCTCAAAATAGAAGAAAACAACTCCCACTTTCTCTCTTACCCACCCCTCTAGACAAACTCGAAAGACTGGCAAACACATTACTTTGGGAATTTACACATTCATTTTTCCTATCAACATTCTAAGGAGCTCCAAAAAGAAGAAAAGAAAGAAAAGAAAAATGAATCAATTAACAAGTCTTTATTCTCATCTACAGAGGAAGTCCATTTCCTAGCATGTTATTTAGATTCATTAACATTCATATTGTATTTTGCAAACACAAAGAATTATAATGCCTGTGGTAAAGGAAAGTGCATCTAATTCTACATATGCATTCTCCACAAATAAGATGTTTCAGGGTCTTAAAGGTTGATTAAGTTGAACCAGGTAACAAATGGAATGAGTAAATGATTTTCTGTAGGTCACAGAAAAGAAAATCCTTATCACATATAATAATATGTAAAAACATCACAGTGAAAAATAATGAGCTTGACCAAAATCTTATACAACAAAAATGTAGTGACCTCATGAAGCATTAGAATTCTAAAACATTTTTTTACCTAGGGGATGCACGTTTTTCTTCTTCCATTTAAAAAAGGGTGATTTGGAGTTTGAATTAAAAATGACAAACTTACCCAGAGGTTCTTTTCTCACCCCACCGAACATCTATTGAAATAAATAACATCAGTGAATGCAAAAGGTATTAACAGAGAAGAACAGAAAAGAAGAGAAGAGATCATAAAGCTCAACAAATCTGTGGAAAATGGAAAGCAGGTGGACGGATAAGAACACAATAACTAGGAAAATGCCATGAAGGCTATATTAACCAGTTCAATGAAAATATTTCAAATTGTATATAAAACCAGCACGTTGTACTCCATGATTTCATTAATGTACACAGCTATGATTTAATAAAAAAAAAGAAATACAAAGTCAAAAATTATAATCTGATACTGAGGCAGAAGAATCCAAAGACAGCCAGCCAATTTGCCTCACAAAACCCCTGAAAGACTCAGTGTGGGGGGGCTCCTAGTACTATAGAAGATGGTAAGGTCCAGTGTAAAAACACAGCGGACAACAGGCTATGGAGCAAAGCCTTTCCCCTAAACAACACAGATAAATATATATCTCTCCACCACACTACCTCCCACTTCTCAAACAGAAGATCTGAGATTTGTTCTCTGAAAAACACTGAAGTAGAAGGATCCAGAACCAGAAACAATGAGCACAGCAGATGACAGGAGAAAACATGGTTGAAAGCAAAAGAATTAAGTGTCTCACAGAACAACTGAACCCTCACCCAAATTTCATACCCTTTTCCAAGAAAGACAGTAGACAAGAAGAAAGCCCTCCACTCCACATCCTTCCACTCCACCATACCCCTGTAGAAGACAAGAGTGCACACTGGAAGAAAGGAAATGATCCCAGAGAAACACCTTCCTCTATTGCCATCAGTATAGACACTGACTTGCTTCCTCACTACCCAACAATGCATTTCACCAGAAACCAAGTCCTATCCATGTGCACAGTTTTCAGTTGTCTTTTTCCACTTCACTTAAAAATAGGTCTCTATAGTAAGACTGAGTACATTGGATTCTTTTTCTTCCATTCTTGAGACACTTTGCTAAGAAGAATATGTTCCAGCTCCATCCATGTAAATATGAAAGAGGTAAAGTCTCCATCTTTCTTTAAGGTTGCATAGTATTCCATGGTGTACATATACCACGATTTATTAATATATTCATGGGTCGATGGGCACTTGGGCTTCTTCCATAACTTAGCAATTATGAATTGGGCTGCAATAAACATTATGGTACATATATCTTTGTTATAAAGTGATTTTTGGTCTTCTGGATATATACCTAGTAGAGGAATTGTAAGATCGAAAGGCAGGTCTATTTTTAGATCTCTAAGTGTTCTCCAAACATCTTTCCAAAAGCAACGTATTAGTTTGCATTCCTACCAGCAATGTAGAAGTGTTCCCTTTTCTCCACATCCATGCCAATGTACTCAGTCTTATTATGAAACCAATTTATAGCTTTCATAACCCAATTATAACACAAGAAGAAGGGGAAAGGGGAGAGGGAGGAGAGGGGAGGGGGAAGATGGGTGAAGGGAGAGTAATTGGTGGGACCACACCTACGGTGCATCTTACAAGTCTACATGTGAAATTTACTAGGTGTAGAATATAAATGTCTTAACATAATAACTAAGAAAATGCCATGAAGGCTATGCTAACCAGTTTGATGAAAACATTTCAAATTGTATATAAAACTAGCACATTGTACCCTATGATTGCATTAATGAACACAGCTATGATTTAATTAAAAAAAAAAGAAATAAGTCTCTATAATCATAAATCACCAGGCATTGAGGACAGTCCATAAAATGAAGGTCAAAGACTAAAACAAACACAGAAAAATAAAATCTGAAAGAAAGAGAGTAGGGAGAGGGCAAATAAGGATAAAACTTGAGAAAGAAATAAAAACATCTATCATTAAAATTTCCAAAAAAAAAAAAAAAAGGATCTTCGGGCATTTAACAAGGACAGAATCTATGAAAAAAGTGGGAGAAAAAATACATCATGACAATCTTTAAAAATACAATTATTAAAATAAAAGAAATTGTAAGATAATCTTTCAAGTGGAAGAGAAAGCCAACATGATAGACATCTTGAGAGAAAAAGATTTTTAAAAAATGACCATATTCAATATACAAATACTAGAAATCCTTAAACAATGAACAAAGAAGACGCAGAGTAGGAAATCAGTAGATACAATGCAAAAAAATTCAGAAATGAAGGATAAAGTATTTAGAAAGAAAACCTTCTTATGCAAGTATTTAGATATTGATGTTTTAATATATCACCCCTTTACCCAAAGCTTCTCAGTGGCGTCTACTTATTCCAGTTCACAATAATTACTTTTGCTTTAGCCAATCTGACTTTATACTATGTACAACCCAAACTCTCTACAGAAATTATCTATCTTCTTTCTATTCTCTGGAAAGTATTTTCAATACTCTGTTTTTCAGAACCCTGAGAAATGAGGATGATAGTTTACACACAAAAAAGCTAAAGCATATGATATAAACTGATAGGTTAAATCTGAAGCATTGTTCAAGTTCCACTTACTTCAGTGTCACTGTTTTTTCCCGTCTTTTCTCTGTGAGCCCTGAGCCTGACTAAATGTGCAGAACAATGTTTAAGAGCAAGGATCATGCTGCCCGGTCTGAATTTAAGCCCCAGTTCTACCATCTACTTCTAGATCTCATTCATTCTAGATCTCAGTATACTCATTTTAATAATGAAATACAATAAAGAATTTCTGTTCTCATAGTGTTACCATGGGGATTAAATCAAATATGAATGTAAAATAACATCTATCCTTTTCATGTGTTTTATCTGACAATATGCAAATAAAGGCTTTCAGTTGCATGACTCTTTCCTACCAATTAATTATATTACCTGTAAATACATATAATGAGAGAAGCAATAGGGTCTGCCGTGGAATGAATTATATCCCCCCAAATTCATACATTGAACTCCTAAACTCCAATGAGATGGCACTTGAAGATGGGACCTTTGGGAAATATTTAGGTTTAGATAAGGTCATGAGGATGGGGGTCTCGTGGTAGAATCTGTAGCTTTTAGGAGAGACACCTGAGAAGTTGCATTCTGTCTCTGTCAAGTGAAGACACAAAGAAAAGATTGCCACCTGCAAGCCAGTGTAGAGCCCACATCAGAATACAACCACACTGCCATCTAGGACTTCTCCCCTACAGGACTGTGAAAAATTACCTTTCTGTTATATAAGCTGCCCATCGTATAGTGTTTTGTGACTGCGACCTGTAGAATGTTAGAGGGCCATTGTCAAGAAACTTCTTTTCCAGTCCATGTTTCTTGCTGGTCAGCAAGGAATAAGTGAAATACACATCCATCCTAAACACCAAAAAGAATATCATCCTAAATGTCATTGCTAGTAATTCAAGTATTAATTGGAAAGAAAAAAGAAGAAAAAATCGAATTAGAAGAAAAGGAACCTTTCGCTTTGCCTCTCACTCACCTTTTAGGATTGCCTTTCCTGCCCAATTAAAAGAGAGCTACATTTTGCTTGTGAAGACAAGCCCACTGTACATGTAGATCTAGGCCTCAGGACATGAAGCGTATTTCCCAGAACTTCATATTGGATCTGACCATTCTAGAGCCCCAGAAAGAGATGAGGGAGAGAGAATGAGAGAGACAGAGGGGAGAGTGACACGTCAGGGTGTTTGTTGCCCTTATTCCTGTGCCTCCTTTGCTGAGCAGGCTACCATCAATGAACTGTGGCCTCAGCCAAAGCTCGGTGCTCTCTCAAGATGGCTGACTCCTCCATGGTGTTCTAGTAATTGATCCCTTGCTTTCTGTGACGCAAGCAAGGATATTCAGATTGGTCCCTACTCTGTCCTCCTTTGAACTCTCTTCTGGTTCCCCTGAACATTCAACTCTGAATATAGCCTTTTAAAAATAAAACCTATTCAAACTGTTCAAAGTATTTTCAGTGTGCCATTTGCCTCCTGTTGGGACACTGATCAATACACCCATTTTTCCTCATGCAGCATGCTCAGGCTGGAATGTTCTTCTGCGCTCCCTCTTTCTGGTGAACTTCTAAACATATGTCCAAGCATGTCTGCCTAACACTGCCCCCTCTTACCACGATATAATGAACAAACTGTTTACTCATTTTTTTGCTCCAAAAGCACTTTATGTTTGAAGTACACACACACGTAGACTCATATATGTTAAAATGCAGTAAAAGCATCAGAGAGAAAGGGCAGCACTTGACACAGAGAAGACACTCAATAATTATGTGAAATTGCTATAAAACAATTTGGGGAAAAATTTTTTTATATAATAATGTTATTAAAGGCATATATTTTAAAATAGTGAACAGAAATACCTTTCCATAGTAATGTTATTAAAGGCATATATTTTAAAATAGTGAGCAGAAATACCTTTACATAAATTAGTTTTGTTATGCACCTGAGGAAAAGAGGGTTACAGAGTAACATATGTCTGTCTTTTCGGGAAAGTAGTCTGCTATTCTTCATTTACACTTTCACAGCTTTGAATATTTAATTCACCTTATTATATTATTTCATGTTTAAAGTATTTTATTTGACAAATTCATTTAAAACATAAAAAGAGACATTAACATGCCATATATGCAGTGAGATATATTTTGTCAGAGTGTTCATTTGAAAAGATCAAGTTTCACAGAGAAAACAAAGCTATTATTTCAATAGTAGGCAACACTTCATTTTTGTTAATGGTTACCAGATAATTCATAAGGAGACATCCTCAGGTGAATTATAAAGGTCAATCCCTTGTGGAATGAAATAAATTTTTGAGTTCAATTTCTAAAAGAAGATTTTTAATTAATAAGATAGACTACCTAGAGACAACTTCAGATTGAAAGGCCAAAAACCTCAAGTTAGCTGATTTTTATAAAGAATTTAACCCCTCCTCTAAAGATAATATCATAAATCATTTCCCATAAGTGAATAATTTTATCTATCATGCACCATATAAGGACATTTCAGTCACCAACAGACCACATGCATGACAGTGGTCCCATGGTAAGATTATAAGGGAGTTGAGAATTTTCTGTTACCTAGTGACTTTGCAGCCATCATAACATTGCAGCACAAACGTTAAAAGTTTGTGGGGATTTTGGTGTAAACAAACCTATTGCCCTCCTGGTCACATAAAAGTATAGCACATACAATTATGTGGAATACAAAATAGTATTGATAATAAATGACTACATTGCTGGTTTATGTACTTACTATACTACACGTAGTATTTTCTAACGTACTAAGAGGCATTCCTGAAAAAGACTCTGTAATCATAGGAGATGACAGCTCCACTGTGTGTTACTGCCCATAAAGACCTGCCAGCATGACAAGAGGACGTAGAGGACAGTCATAGTGATGATCATGACCCTGTGTAGGCCCAGACTAACGTGCATGATGTTTGGGTCTTAGCTTTTAATGAATATGTTTAGGGATTAAAAAAATTAATTTTAAAAACAGAAAAAAATCTTATAGAATAAAAAGAGAAAAAATTTTTTACAGCTGTGTAATATATTTGTAGACTTCAAGTTTGTACCCTCAGTGTTATTACAAAAGAGTCAAAAAGTTAAAAAGTTGGGCAGGCACGGTGGCTCCCAAATGTAATCTTAACCCTCTGGGAGGCCAATGGGGGTGGTTCCCTTGAGCTCAGGGGACCAACCTGAGCAAAAGCAGAACCCTGTCTCTATTAAAAATAGAAAAATTAGTCAAGCACTGTGACAAGCACCTGTAGTCCCAGTTACTGGGGATGCTGGGGTAGGAGGATTGCTTGAACTCAGGAGTTTAAGGTTTCTGTGAGCCTGGGCAAGAGAGTGAGACTCTGTCTCAAAAAGAAAACTTAATAAAATACAAACAGTATTGCAGTAAGAGTTCTCTATTATTGAAGAAAGGAAAATGACTATAAATTAGTATAGCCTAAGAGTACAGTCTTTATAAAATCTACAGTTGTATAGAGTAATACGCATTTACACTGACTTGCCACTCACTCATTGACTCACCCAGTGCCATTCCAGTTCTAAAACTTCCATTTTGTTAAGTGCCCTATATAGCTGTACCATCTCTTAATCTTTTGTATTATATTTTTGCTTTCCTTTTCTATATTTAGGTATGTTTCGATAGACAAACATACATTGCATTAAAATAGCCTACAATATTCAGTACAGGAACATGCTATATAGGTTTCTAGCCTAAGAACAGTATGATGCACCAAACAGCCTAGGTGTACAGAAGGGATACTATCCAGGTTTGCATAAATGTACTCTATGATATTCGTGTAACAATAAAATCACCTACGAATACATGTCTCAGAACATGTCCCCATAGTTAAGCAACACATGACTGTGTTTCCTCAACATCTGAAATAACTAAAGAAGATAAATAATATTTTAAGCATAAATTTCCAGCTAATTATCCTCACTAAAATTTTTAGAAAATAGTAGTTAAGAAGGATTACATGATAGTTTACCTCACACTTGTTGAACATTTATTTGCTGTTAAATATAGATTTTAAAAGAAAATAAAAGTCATTTTTGATTATCACATTGTTTCACTTCATCAAGATAAAGCAAATTTTTGAAAGAGAGTATAATATATTATATAACATAGTAGAGAAAGTATGAAAGATTTTGGAGTTAAATGGGAAAAGTAATTGCCTACCATAATTCCTAGTATATGTCAATAATCATTTATTCCTAATATTTAATTATTTTTTTCCCAAGTGTAGAAACAAAATATTGAAATTAATCCATTCAACATGTAGCTCAAAAAGGTAAAATGTCAGAGCTCATAAAATTTTCTAATTGAAACAGGTAGAAAAAGAGTTCTGTAACATTTTTTAAAAGTAGTAAATTCAATCCTTTAAAAAAGAAAATGGCCGTAAGACCGAAGACAACAACGAAACCAAGAAGTTAATAGTTGCACTGCTCATGAGGTTCTATCAAATTAGATCTAATAAACCGCCAAAGAATCGAACTATTTGGTGTACTCCTTTACAGACTGAGCCTAAAAATAGCTTTAACATTCAATAAATATTTATTGAGGACCTGCTCTGCCCTGTTTTAAGAAGTGAAAAATATACAGAAATAGTAAACAATATAGCAAAAGCCATGGTCATGTGGAGCTTTCACGGACATGGAAAAGGGATTATTATATCAAATTTTAAACCTTGTTATTTTATTATATATTTATTTTCTCTTTTTCTTTTTAATGACAGATTAAAAAAGAAAAACCCACATAGGCTGCCATCTTTTTTTTCCTACAGAATGCTTCTCTGCTTACAATATTATATGTAACAATATTTTAGTCATTTTCGTATACACATATAATTACATTATTCATAAAAAATTCCTAAAACTCTGTAAAACATACTACATGTTTTAATTTTACATGTATTTTAAATTATTTTGAGTTGATACTGTTAAATAACAAATGTCAATAAAAACATAACCACTGTTCAATCATAGGACTTAACATGATACATGTCTAAGGACGGGAAAGAGACACAAGAAACACGGAAATA
The DNA here is from genome assembly GCA_963574655.1 of Perodicticus potto. Classification (NCBI taxonomy): domain Eukaryota; kingdom Metazoa; phylum Chordata; class Mammalia; order Primates; family Lorisidae; genus Perodicticus; species Perodicticus potto. The sequence continues at coordinate 30,359 of CAUYRH010072217.1, forward strand.
TTGTATAATTATATGAGCATAGGCTAAAATCAAGTAACTATGAAAGCATTTAGTCAGCTTCCTTTATAATGCCTTAAATCTGTAATCTAGACTTAGGGGCCCACCCCTCACACATCTCATGAGGAGACAGAAGAGACCAGTGGCACCTACCCTACAGATCTTGAATGCAGAGCCACACAGCCCACCAAACCAGAGGGAACACAGAGGATGCCTAACAAGAGGCCCCCAGGCAAATCCGGGCAGCCTTATCACAGGAGAACCGGTGAAACAAGACCCTACACATGCCTATGACGCAGGCCAGAAATATAAAGAAACATGGAAGGCATGTCTGCAAAACGCATGAGCCTGCAGCATAGCATCCCCTGTGTCCTTCAGGTGGCACGTCACAAAATCTATCTTATTAAGGCTGTCTTTAAGGATAAAAATCTTTTCTACGTAGCCTGATTTGGAGAGAGTTTTCATTTTTTTATTAAAGTTCCTCCACTCTAGACTTTAGTAATTACTCCAAATCACTTTTTATATATCAATTCTTGTATAAAGTTTCTAAACTTGTGACCATAATACAACTAGGTTTGGTATCTCGCCAAATAGTTGTAATGTACATAGTCCAATTTTTTATGTTCCCTCTTAAACATTCTTCTGTTTGGACATTTAAACACTTAATGCCTATTATCACTTATCAGCTGCAAATTCTAATATTTTCAATCAAATTTGGCACACAGGATAAAAAGAAAATTATAAGTTCAAGTAAAAATAAAAGAGAAAAACGTACCTTTAATTTGGATCCATGAGGCACCACCACAGATTTATCCTGCTTTGGTGGGAGATATAGCTCCCATTTTCCAAAATCCATCTTTTTATATGGGTGAGAAAATGGATTCCAACCATCTAACAAAAAAAAGAAAGAAACAAGACTAGTTAATTTCAAGCAAACCTTAATATACTGTTTACTTGTAGAGTTGCTTTCTAACGTGTTAAAACAATGGTAGTTTAGAAAAAGTAGGCTATTCTTAATTTATTTATGAGAAATGCCATTTGCATCTTAAAATTAAATAAAGATTATAATATTTTCAATTGTAATGTCAGCTCTAATTCTTTTGTCAATAAACAGAATGTAAAAAAAAGTGATGAGTTCTTTTTGGGGGAAAAAAACACCATCAACGAAGAGATAATATAAAGAAACAGAAATGCATTCTAGACAATCGAGTAATATGCATGCTATAGAAGGAATGAAAGGAAAAATAATTAAAATAATATAATAAACTATCCAATTTCATAAGACTGTGACAGATATAACAAAATAAAAAAATGCATCATGCAGGAAAGGTACACAAATGTATGGACTATAGGAAGAAGAGAAAAAGTGAATGCAGATCTTGGAAGAAAGCAAAAATGAACAATAGCAAACCTTCAAACACATGGAATCTAACACAACATAGAGGAAGCATTAAAAATCAGGGAGAAAAGGAAACATTTATAATAAGTGGTGCTGGGACAATTTGATACTTAAGGAAAACATGAAATGGATTACAAGCTCCCAAGTTATTTGAACATGTATTAATATTTAAGCATAATAGACAAAACTATAAAATGCTGAGAAGAACATTCAGAGAAACTTATTTACAATCTTAGAGTTTTAAAAGGATTTTTAATAAGACTTGTTTAAAAAACCTTATAAACCCTTAAGGAAAAGACTGATAAATTTGACCATTAAAACTATAAACTGATCTTCTTAGACAGATAAATAAATGGACAGAATGACAAGACAGCCTCCCGAATGAGAGAACACATTTGTAATGTAACTATCACAAAAGAGAGCATCTAAAATTATACAAAGAACATTATAGGTCAATGAGAAAAAGAAAGGACACCAATAGAAAATCAGACAAAGAACTTACTTCCGGGAGGACACTTGAATGGCCAATAAACATATGTAATGACACCCAGGCTCATTCATGATCAGGGAATCACAAATTAAAACAATAAAATGCCATTTAATCGGCAAAAATAAACGTTTGAAAGTATCAAGTAGTCACCCAGGGCATAAATCAAAACAGCTGCTGAGTCTATAATTGGTAAAAAAACAACTTGGCATCTTACAGTAAAGTTGAAGATACATGAACCCTATGGCCCAACAATTCTACTCCTGGGAAACAGGAGAAATACTTAAGAATGCATTTAAGAATATTCAATGAAGAATTGTTTACAATAGCAAAAAACTAGAAGCCATCACAATTTAAATCAGCCACAGAATAGATAACACTTTGTAATATAGTTAAACAACACGGTGCTATAGAATGATAGTAAAATGAATGAATTACAGTCAATGTATCAATATACATAAGTATCTGAAACATAAAAGTGAATTTTGAAGGGGTTCAGAAGAATACCATTTATATCAAGTTCACGTGCTATGCAAAATAGTATTATGTAACATGTATTGATTCATATATATGTAGTAAAAACAGTAAAAGGAATGTGAAACATCAAACTCCATGGTGATTTTCTCTACATAGAGGAAAGGAATCACGAGAAGCTTCAATAATATCTGTAATAGTTTATTTCTTAAGGTTAGTTGTGTACTCACGCACATTGCATTACATGCTTACAATGTTCATTGTTTTTTTTTTATTAAATCATAGCTGTGTATATTAATGCAATCATGGGGTACAATGTGCTGGTTTCATATACAATCTGAAATATTTTCATCAAACTGGGTACAGGTGAAACTTACTAAATGCAGAATATAAATGTCTTAACACAATAACTAAGAAAATGCCATGAAGGCTATGTTAAACAGTTTCATTGTGATTTTTTTAATATCAAAAATACTTAATCACATCAAAAAAAAAAAATGAGCAATCTTTAGGCACACAGTATCTTCTACAACATGTTGATTCTCAACCAAGGAGATATTAAAGCATCAGGACGCTTATCTATGCTGTGTTCTCCTTTTCATCCATCAACTCACGCCATGGGCTCTAAGGATCTTCACTTTCAGCCAGCGTCAACATTAGGGATAGGATAGGAGTAAGAAACAATATTCAAATAAAAGTTTTTCTACACATTTGCCTACTTCCCATTGTAACAATATCCTGAAAATATCTAACAGTTCAACAAGCTTGGTGTTATTACAGTCCTCTGCCCCTACAACCTCGAATCCATTTCACCTGTATAATGGCATTCCATTACCAAACAGAAAGTTTAGTCCATAATTGGAGAAAAAAGAAAAATAAAAGGTTGAAGCAGAACGAACCAGGTATAAATAAATACACCATATGATTACTGAATTTTGTTATAAGCTAATTGAACATTAAGAAATAGTAGGCCTTCTCCTAGTTAGTTTGCTCTAAAGGGTTCATTATTTCGTGCATTATTTCATTAAATATTTATTGCGTGCTTAATGTAAGTCCTGATCAAGGCCAAACTGAAATTCATGTTCAGATTAAATCACATCTAATCAATAAAAGGTTAAACTGAGTTAAGAGTACACTAAAATAAATAGTTATATGAAAATTCAACTGTCAAGATGACTTTACCACTTTGAAGGTGAAACTTCAATGATACATGAAATTTATGTACGCAGATCTATTTAAAAGAGCTGTTTTTGGCACTGCGAAAACATATTTGAATGTCGGTTTTTTACTATCAGTTGTCTTAGTTCTATAACTTGTCATTTGAGTTTTAAGATAGATTTAAATAAGAATTAGTACCTATGCAAAGAAAAATACTTTTACTGTATTGTATTTTCCTTTTATTATAGGCTAATGACCTGCAACTCTAAATGTTGATTATGTCTAAGTTTACACGGTGAACGAAAAGTTTTCTATCATCTTTAAATCCTTTAAGAGTTTGATTTCATAACACCCTTGACCTCGTGGAAACTCAATACATTTTTCATGTCAAACTCTTGACTGTCTCACAATCACTGTTTAGTCTCGAACGCTCCTCCCTCACAATACTTTATGAGTGTCTCTTCTTTCCATTTAAAACATGGGCACCAACCAAAATGCCCACTTCTATTGTAGGCTAGCCACGTGAAAGATTGTTTTTCTAATACAACAACCTCCTCTCTAATGTGAATTTCTTAAAATACCTAATTAAAAAGTGAGCTTTCTGCATAGGATACACATATCTCAAGCTCCAGAATCAAAATAATCAGAAAGCTTACCAGATTTAGATCTATTCTCACAAATTGAACATTAAACACATAGAGCTCTTTTGCAGCAACTTGGATGGAACTGGAGGCCATTATTCTAAGTGAAGTAACTCAGGAAAAGAAGAACAAATGCTACCTGTTCTCACTTATAAGAGGGAGTTTAATTATGGCCACACAAGAGGACATAACCAAAGCAGCATGATGGACATCGGAAACTCAAAAGAGGGAAAAGTAATTACCTATGGGGTACAATGTACACTATTCTGGTGATAAGTACACTAAAAGCCCAAGCTTCACCACCACACACTATACACGTGTAATGAAATTCAATTTGCACACACCCAAATCTAGTAAAATTTTTAAAAAATTTTAAATTAAAAAAAAACTAACATTAAACACTTAGTTTAAAAAGAGGAAGCTATGATTAAGGTATACCTACATATGATTACAGGAAACAATTACCAAAGCACGCAGTTAAAAATAAATGCATAAAATTAAACACCAAATATTCATATTCTTTCATATTCTTAAAAATGATTGCTATAAAAATATTGAATAAAATTGATTTTACTCTTCTTAAATAAAATTTTATTTAGAAAAACACAGAAGATAAAATAAAACAAGTTCATAAATACATTTTAGGGAAATGCAGGTCCTGTGAAATAAGCTGTGTGACTTTATTCCTAAATATAACTGAAAATAAAGTAATAATTTAAATTATAAGGATAAGTGGTTCTAAAGCTATCTCGGAGCCTATCTAAAGAGAAAACTTTCGAAGCAGACTACTCAAACTTTTCTTCACTTTAATCCTTCGTGACTTGTCCTGAGTATACGAGATAGATTTAATTTTAAGGAGTACTTAATGCAAATGGTTTGTCTCAGTATGTAGGCCTGAGGATAGAATCCGAAATGATAACGATTCACTTCTCCAGGAAGCACAGAACTGCATCTATAACTAGAGAAGTCTCTCGTTCAATGCTTTCAAACAAGAGCTCATTTTAGGATCACTTGTGTCGTTAAAACGTAGATTGCTGAGCCCCACTGGATTATAGAGTGTTTGATTCAGACCCAATTAGAGCCTAATGATTTGCATTTCTATCAAGTTCCCAGGTGATGTTGATGACACTAGCATAGGGACCACAATACATAAATAATCTCCCGAAACAAACTGGTGTGCTAAGGTGTGATCAACTTACAGTTCTGGAGGTGATTTTCTAGGCAAAATTAAACGTAGTAACTATTAAATAGTATCCTAAATCAACAAGTCATGGAAATTCTGAAACAGAAAATATCCCAAATAATTCTTCATGAAGGTTAGGATTTAAGATTTAGGATTAACTAGAATTATAAAGACCGGGAAAATGACCAGTGAGATTATGGAACAAATCTGAGAGCTTAAGGAATTTAAACGTATTCATGTGAGGGAACAAAGACTGAAAATTTACAGAACACCAAGAGATAACCTATGTTAAGAGCACTACTCAGTATTCTGTCATTAGTGCCCAGAGATAATGTTTTCTAAAATATTCTCATCAAACGATTGCTTGGTGAAAGAATATAGGCCAACGATCACCAAAGGAATAAAACTTTGAAGGTTTTTTAGCTACGAACGTGACATTAAAGTTTAGAAATGTCTGCTGGCATTCCTCCTTTCTTCGGGATGCCCCCCAGTCTCTCGTTCTTCTCTCTCCCCACCCCTTCCCCTCTCCCACTCCCTGCTCTCTGCTCTCGTCTGTCTCTCTCTTTCTCATCTCTTCCCTCCACTCTCTTCCCATTGTCTAATGTAAAATAACTTTCATATTCTTAAAAAAATATGAATCAGGTTGTTAATATTTAAATTTCTTTCTACAACCCTCATTTCCTAACATACAGTGCTATGTTCAATGTTAGGTATCCCCCAAACAATGTGTATTTGTTATTCTAGTTTTGGTAAAAAAAAAAAAAAAAAAAAAAGTCTTAAAAACCTGCTTCCTTCTTGCATAAATTATTTTTTGTAATATGTTCTAAGATGTTTAACGTTTACCAAATAAGGATAACCTGACCTATTTCTAAAGCAAGCTTTTTAATAGGTGTTTTATTATTATCAGGCTAAATTCGTCACCACATTTGATAATGCAAAAGATTCTATTTGTCCATATACTCGAAAGCAGCAGACAAAATTTAAATCGAGACATGGACAAGAAATGAAGTGTGATGCACAGTTTAATATGAACTGCAAACACACAGTCAGCACGGGCGAGCAAACATTAACTAAGGTCACTGCATCGGGCACATAAACTCTGTGTTTATTTCATACCCAACAACCTTTCTTCTTCTAATGTAATAATCCCCACATAAAATTTTTAAATGTCAGCCCCTTCAAATATTCCAAAGTCTTTCATTCACAGTAGAATACTTCTCATCAGCACTTAGCTACCTCATTTCTGCAGAGTTTTTGAGTTTAATAAAATTTTCCTTATACATGGTTGAAATAGCTCCAACTTACCATATAGTGCCTTCGGCCTCTCACGAAGACCCCAATCACAAACCCCTGCCACACCCAGGCCTCAAGATGCAGTGAGAAAAGATGCTGATACAAAGCCTGTACTACGCTTCACGCGGCAGAAATCTCATCCCATCTGAAAGGATGTCATTGTGTCACACCAGTTGTTAACAATTTGGAATATCACCTCTTTGAAGCAAGTAGACAGCCTTTCTCACCATATGATGTTATTTAATTATGTCAAGCTTTATATTATGCAGAATTTATGAGAAATGACAATTCTAATGCTGCTTGTAAAGATGGAAGTTTCAGGACTTACACGTGTCAAGGAGGAGCCTCGTTACAGGGCCCATAACTGAAATTTCCTACAGTATTGCCCTTACTAAGGATTACGAGTAGACACTGTATGGTGTTTAGGGAGGGGAAGACAGTAATCCTTTCTCACTTACACCCTGTGATTTTTTTTATCTTCTCTTTTCTCCTTCAAATAATTCTTCCTCTCAGTTAGGTACAATGGAGCTATCCTTTTCCAATTTCTGCTGATAACAGGTTGGTACCCAGGAAATGACCTTATTAAAACCTCCATCCCCAGCATTACTTCTTAGGGAACACTGCTTTTTACATACATCACATTAGGTCAAATGTGCTTTTCTTTATTTTTTTTTTCTTTTTGAGAGACAGTCTCACTCTGTCACCCTGGGTAGAGTTCAATGTCATCATCACAGCTCGCAGCAACCTCAAACTGTTGGGCTCAGGTGATCCTCTATCCTCAGCCTCTACAGTAGTTGGGACTACAGGCACCATCCAGGATGCTCAGCTTATTTTTTCTATTTTTAGTAAAGACCTAGTCTCATTCTCGCTCAGGCTGGTGCCAAACTCCTGAGCTCAAGCAATTCACCCTCCTTGGCCTCACAGAGTGCTGGGATTACTGGCGTGAGCTATCACAGCCGGCCCCCAGATGAGCTTTTCAAAAACAATCTAGAGTATATCAGACCGGTGCTAAATTTAGAATCAACGGTATACTAATTTCTCATTATTTTAAAGAACCATAGAGTTCAGTCCTGTGATATATATCTTTCTAGAGATCAGGAAATAAATCAGGTATAGTCACGCACCTATCTTTTAATGATGGGGATACATTCTGAGAATTGTGTTGTTAGGCAATTTTGTGCAGGGTATAGCCTACCACACACATAGGCTATATGGTGCAGCTTACTGCTCCTACACTACAAACCTGTACAATAAGTTGCTGTACTGAACATTATAGACAACTGTATGACCGTAGTAAACATCTGTGTATCTAAATGCATTTACAGGTACGGTCAAAATATAGTTTTCTAATCATACAGGACCATCACTGCAGATTTGGTCCTTCATTGACTGAACCATTACATGGCACATGTGATCTAAAGCTTCACTTAAAACTGTTATGTTAGGGCGGTGCCTGTGGCTCATCAAGTAGGGCCCCAGCCCCATATACCAAAGGTGGCAGGTTCAAACCTGGCCTCGGCCGAACTACAAAAAGAAACAGAAAAATAGCCAGGCGTTGTGGTGGGTGCCTGTAGACCCCGCTACTCAGGAGGCTGAGGCCAAAGAATTTGAGGTCGCTGTGAGCTGTGACACCACGCACTTTACCAAGGGTGATAAAGTGAGACTCTGTCTCTATTAAAAAAAAAAAAAAAAAAAAAAAAAAACTGTATGTTAAGGCACACAACGGAGGAAAAGGATCCATGATATAAACAAGTGCGACTTTAAATAAAAACAACTGTTTCTTTACTACAGAAGTAATACTTACATTGGACACTTTTAATGAAAGAAAGGGGGTGATATATGTAGTTGCTTGTGATTTTAAATAAAATTAACCATGTTTCTTACACAAAGAATATTTATATTATGGTGCTTTTATGTAGGAAAGGAAGTCATAAATAAAGATAACTCATTTAAATTTCAAAATGCATGAAAGTATGACAAAGAATTAATAGAAATGGTTATTCATTTGGGGAGAGACAACACAAATTAGTAGTCATTTAGGACTGTATCTCATTATATTTTGACTATAGATCCCGGAAACCAATTCAAAAAATTAGGAAATTTAGTATATCGAAAAGGAGAAAAGAAAGGAAAATCCATTAAAATGTATGCAAACTGAAATAAATGAATCTAACTGCATACACTAGTGTTATATCTAGCAAATCTGAATCAAGACTGAATATAAAAAGTATTATTAATTTTTAGTATGATAATAAAAGTTATTACACTACCAAGAATGTCTATTGATAGTAGGATAGCAAATGAAAGGATTAATGATGAAATGTAACACTGTCTTAAGTTTGCTTTAAAATATGAAAAAAATTGAATGTACATAAGGCAGGGAACTGATGAAATAAGATTGGCAAAGTATTGATAATTGTCAAAGCTAGGTGATAAGAATATAGACCCTTACCCCTATTTTTCCATAGATTGGAAAATTCCTGTAATAAAAACTTAAAAACAAAACTTCATAAGGTCTCTGTGCACAAATATGTGCCCAAATCTCTTTTTTTGATATCAATTATAAAAAGAGATGTTATCAAGCAACAGGTATACGGTTTAATGTATTTATGGCTCTAAATACAGATTAACTTACTACTTACAGAAAAGATAGTTTCAATTCATACTCCACTAGCAGCATATGAGAATGTTCAACTACCCATACCCTCATCAACACAGGGGATTATCATTTTAATAACAAGGCACACCTGCCTTGCTCAACCAAGGTTCACTAAGAGAATTAAACCCTAATGCTCTAAGGATCCATTGTATGCAATAAATTAATTTCTTTTCAATGCATCTGGAATAGTGTTATATTTAGTCCTTGGGAGAATTTGGAAAATAGGCATTCAAATAATTTTCTGTGTTCTACAAATCAGATGGAGAACCAGCGGGAGAGAAGCTGCCATTCATTATTGTTCTAGCTGTAACCTACAGTTTATGTTACAGTGTTTCCATTTGTTTTCAAGTAATTGTAACTCTAATCATACTCTTTAATACTACTGTTATTCAGGAGAAACCGGATGGTGGGTATTTTCTTTAAAATTTTTCTTATTAATTTTTAATTTTGTGGAAATGAAGTTAATAAGGTAGATTACTTCCTGGCTCAATACAGGGCCAATCAAATCATTTATTTATCTATCCCTCTATTCACTTTTAGCAGGAAAAATCTTAAAATGGATTTTATGAAGAACTGCAAAGTAAGAACTATGCAAAACACATAAAAGCAGACACATTCTGCTTTAAATGCAAAGTGTCTACCTGGCTGGGCCTCCTAGAACTCAGTTCTAAAAAGTACTCTCATGTATGATCTATCCTTGTAGATGTTCCACAGTTCCTTCAAAATATGTGATTTTACTTTATTCAGATTCTCCATTTATTTTTAGTTTATTTGATACACTGCACACTGAGTGTGTTAAATTCTATCATGACAATTGGGTTCAAAAATTTATCCAATTTTGAATAATTCTCGCTATCTATACCTGGCCAAAAGCAAGTATCATTTATGACTTAAGGATAATGACATTTATCTTTGCTTTAATTTATATTATTGATTTTTGTGCCTTTTTACCTGGTGTTATGGCAAGGATGTTTGCGTCCTTCTAAATTCATATGTCCAAATCATAACTCTCATATTAGGCCATTAGGGTGGAGCTCTCATAAAAGGGATTAGTGCCCTTATGAAAGGGACCCCAGAAAACTCCTTTATTCTCTCTCGCCATGTAAAGATACACTGTGAGGTATGCAACCCAGAACAGAGGCCTCACCAGAATCCAATCATGATGGAACCCTGATGTCACACTTTCCAGACTCCAGAACTACAATATATAAAATTTTTGGTACTTTGTTATAGTAACCCAGACTGACTAAGACATGGGTTTTGGGTCTGAATTTGACTATCCTTTTATTTTTTTAATCTTTCAGTTACAGTAAAGCAGAGGAAAATTAATGGTTAATGCTCGAGACAGACACATGATTTCCTTCGAAGAAATAAGAAAAGGAGAAAGTCAAAAGCAGAAGGAATAGGAGAGAGGTGCAAATGTAATATAGCCTATAATTAAAGGAAGCAATAGTCATCCTCTGGGCCAAAATGGCTCTTGCGTGTGTTTTCCCTGACCAGGACACTAACATGTACCTCTCCACATCAACAAACATGTGCAGTCCAGGAGAGGACTCTCCTTAGACAAGACACATACTGCAGTTCACTGGTACATGCCACATCACTGTCGTCTGCAACTTAACCCATTTCGACTTCCTTGCCTTCTGCATGGATTTAAAGTTTAGAATCCCTACTTTATCCATTAAAACACAGTTTTCCATCTTAAGATGTTCTGCCTGAACCAATCCATGGTGGGGGATCATAGAAGGAGCTTATAGTAACCAGAAAAGCAATTGTGTAGCTCTCCCTCTCAACCCCATAGACATTTAAAAAAATATGCCAAGGAAGCCAAAATAATGATTTCTAATATTATTTTACATAATGTTATTATACCTGATCTTAGCCAAAAGGCCAAGAAATGATAATGTTAAATGATATGTAACATTTAACATTATATCTGATAAATTTAACAGATAATAAGCCAATGATCAATGTATTTTCAAGAAATAACTAAGACCATTCAATAGAGAAAAGAATAGCCTTTTCAACCAACAGTTCTGGGACAACTGGATCTCCAACATACAAAAGAACAAATTTGGATTCCTATATCAAAACATCCATGAAACTAACTCAAAATGGTTCAAAAAGCTAAATGTTAGACCTAAAACTATAAAACAGACAAACAGAGGCCAAATCTTTGTGTCCTCAGCCTTTTAATATGATACCAAAAGTATAAGTAACAAAAGTAAAACTAATAGATCAAGTGTCTTCAAAAATAAATTTTTTTATGTCAGAGGGCACTACCGAAAAAGTGGAGAAAACACACAGAATGGGAGAAAATATTTGCAGATTATATATCAAATAAGGGACTTGAATCTAGAATATAAAAAGAACATTTATAATTCTATTATAAGACGATAAAACAAGTTTTAAATAAAACTTTTTTAAAAAGTTTTAAAATGAACAAAGGATCTGAATGGGCATTTCCCCTAAGATGTAGAAACTCCCATAGGTACACAAAAGGCTGTTCAGTATCACCGGTCATTAGGATCATGCAAAATCGGAAAAACAGCGAGATAATACTACTTTGTGAACACAAAGATGGCTACACTCAAACAGATGGATAACAAGAGTTAGTGAAGATGTGGAGAAACTGGAAACTTCACACACTACCAGCAGGAAGGTAACACAGGACAACCACTTTGGGAGAGTCCTGAAGTTCCTCAAAAGCTAGACAGAGTTACTATTAGACTCAGAACTTCCACACCTACATACATACCCAACTGATATAAAACATATGTCCACACAAAAAAATGCCTATAAGTATTTATAGAAGCATTAGCAATAGCAAAAAGGTGAAAACAAACTTAATGCCCATCAAGTAATAAATGGATAAACAAAATGCATGTTCATATTATACAGAGGAATATTATTTGGCCATAAAAAGGAATGAAGTACTGATAACATGCTTCAACACAGAAACTTGCAAACAATATACTAGGGGAAAGAACCCAACCACAAAAGAACACACACAAAACTTTTACATGAAGTACTGAGAAGAGGTAAACTTACAGAGACACAAAGCAGAGAGTAGTTTCCTAGAGCTGAGAAACTGTAGGATGATAGCTGAAGGCATGGGCTTTCCTCTGAGGTGACAAAAAATGTTCTCAAATGAATTGTGATGATGGCTGCACAACTCTTTTAATATACTAAAAACCATCAAGTTGTACAGTTTAAATGGGTAAGTTGTATGCTACGTGATTTATATCTCAATAAAGCAGTTAAAAAATAAAAAGTTTTTGCTGAGCATGTTTTTGGTGGCTCACATCCATAATCCTAACACTCCGGGAGGCTGAGGCAAGTGGATTTCTTGAGCTCAGAAGTTTGTGACCAGCCTCCAAGAGTGAGAGTCCATCTCTACTAAAAATATAAAAACTAACCAGGCATTGTGGTGGGTGCCTAAAGTTCCAGTTACTCAGGAAGCTTAGGCAGGGAGATTACTTGAGCCCAACAGTTTGAGGTTCCTATGAGCTATAATAACACCACAGAACTCTACCCATTCTTACCTTTCAAGGTAAGAAAATGAGACTCTGTCTTGGAAAAAAACGTTTTTAAAAGTCAAGTAGCCTTTATCCAATCACTTCTATTGAGCTTTTGCACTAGACTAAAATCAGGTTCTTTTGGAGGTATTGTAAAGGAAAAGACCTCATAGGGAGACACATAAAAATTTAATGCTGAAAAGATAGCTTGTTCAATAAGTAGAATAAAAAGTCAAGTTGGATAGCTGAGGAGTCTTTGAAAATAAAATGATTAAAAGTTTCAAAGCTTTGCAAAGGTAGAACAATATGACCACGTTAGAATCTAAAATAAATAAATAAAAATAAACAGAAACAGGCTTTTAAGCAGACAGAAATAGGTCTCTTCTCCTCTGGAGCCCATGTTAGCAGTAGCATTATAAGTGATTACCAACACAAGCACGTCAAGGTAATGATAACAATGTAAGAACTTATGATATCTTGGACTCTGTAGAGTCCTATGGGGAAAAAAATCTAAAACTTTTCTAAAACTCCCTAATTTTTTGCTACGCACACTTGAGTTTGGTAACCAATGGTCTGTGATATCATTCCAGAAATCTGACAGAGATATGAACATGGAATTGTCTTTCATTTTCTAATGTATTTCTAATACATTTAAGGAAGGGGAGTTGTGAGCAACTTTATATCAAACAATACATTGCCTGTCAAAGAAAATGATTTGAGCAGAGGCTAGCTCAAAACTAATGATACAGGAATGAAGACTCTTACTGTGATAGAAGTAATAAAATAATTACAATAACAAAAATAAATGGGCAACTTGGTGACAGTCACAGCAGCAACAGCAGTCATGGATGGTGCTTAATGCTTGACATTCAATATATTCAATTACCACCAAAGTCCTATAAAGTATTACAAGTTTTATTTGATGAAGAAACAGGCTCAAGAAGGACAGTAACCAAGCCAAAATCCCAGAGCCAGTGTTGAATCATGTCTGTCTGACTCCTGCGTCTGTGTATGTTCTTACGTTCTATGGCATATGTAAAAATGTCTAGATCCAGTCCAGCATCCACCTACATTAGAGATGTGGATAGTAACTGTTTTGGTCAATTCAGGCTGCTATAACAAACAACCACAGACCGGATCACTTAAACAATAAACATTTACCTCTCACAGGTCTGGATTCTGGAAGTCTAACATCATGGTTGCTGCATGGTCAGGTTCTGGATGCAGTCTCTCCTCCCAGCTGCAGAGGGCTGTCTTCATGTTGTATTCTCACATAGTCAGGAGAGAAACTGTCTCATCTATCTCTTCCTATAAGGGCACTAATTCCATCAGGAGGGAACTCCTCTCATGACCTAATTACCTATTAAAAGCGCTATCTCCAAATACTATCACATTGGGGATTACGGCTTCAAAATATGAATTTGGGGAATATACTCAGTGTATAGTAGGTTCTTAATGAGACTTTGTGTTTGCACTTTTTTTTTTTTTTGAGAAAGAGTCTCCCTCAGTTACCCTCAGTAGAGTCCCGTGGCATCACAGCTCACAACAATTTCAAACTCTTGGGCTCAAGCAATCCTCTAGCCTCAGCCTCCTGGGTAGCTGAGACTTTTAGGAATCCACCAAAATGCCCAGCTATTTTTAGAGACAGGGTGTCACTTTTGCTGAGGCTGGGCTCGAACTCCTGATCTCAAGCAATCTACCCTCCTTTGCCTCCGAAATTGCTCAATTGAACTATCAATTATAGCTATTCTTCTGGGATCTTACGCCTTCAGAAATAAATTTTGCATGTGGATTTTTTTTCCATAGGAAAGCTCAGCATTGTATGTTCCCAAACCTTAAAAATTAAATTAGACAGGTATATGGCAGCAACACCAGAGAAAGGGCCACCTAAGTCTATGAAAACACAGGGCTCCATTGGGGTGGCTTTTGCCTATAATCCTAGTACTCTGACAGGCAGAGATGGGAGGATCACTTGAGGTGAGGAGTTCAAAACTAGCCTGAGCAAAGGGAGTCACTATTTCTACTAAAAATAGAAAAATTAGCTGGGAGGTAGAATACGCCTGTAGTTCCAGCTACGCAGGAGCCTAAAGCAGGAAGACACTTAAGGCCAAGAGTTAGGGGTTTGTGTGAACTGGGCTAAGGTCACAGCACTTATTCGAGGTGACAGAACGAGATTCAAAACAAAACAAACAAACAAACAACAACAACAACAAAAACCCAAAGGGCTCCTTCAACCACACTAAGAGGAAAATTCACCGTTCCCAGACAGGTAAATGATAGAGCATGTGATTCAGGATGCTCAACATTAAATGTCAGTGAGTGTTTTGTTAATGCTTACAACATGTCTGGCATTAACCTTGGTGTATGGCCTAACGGTGGATGATAACAAAAGCAAAAGAGAGTGACAGCAAAACACAGACAGAGAAAGAGTGAGGGGGGTGGGGGTGCGAGATTTAACTAAACTGCCTTCACCAAGTAGTTTCCAAGACCTCCACAGAGGGGTAAGCTTACATACTCTCTTCCTTGGGGTGGAAGGCAGTTTTCCATTTCACAGAAAAATGGAGCCATCAGACAAGAGCCCTCTCAGCTTTCTGCTTTCAACCCTGCAAACTTATTAGAGTGGCCATCTTTACCTCTTTCACTATAGTCTGTGAAGGGAGAGGAGGTTTTTCTCTCATTCAAAGTTAATGCTTTGATTGCATTCAACTTCTTTCAATTGGTTTCCAATGTTTTGATGTTTTCAAACTTTCTCTCTTTTCAAGGTCTTTTTTATTTTTAAGAGACAGAGACATACTTTGTTGCCCTCAGTAGAGTGCTGTAGTGTCACAGATCACAGCAACCTACAGCTCTCGGACTTAGATGATTCTCTTGCCTCAGCCTCCCAAGTAGCTGGGAGGACAGGCCCCCACCACAACATCCAGCTATCTTTTTATTGCAGTTTTGCTGGGGCAGGGTTCGAGCCCGCCACCCTCGGCAAATGGGGCCAGCGCAGGCGCAGCCCTCTTTTCAGACTCTTTAGTCTCAGCATTGAAATAGGATAAATTGGTGTATATTTGCTGAAAAAACATCAGTAAAAATGATGAAAACCTCTCTTTTGATTCAAATCACCCCCTAGTTTTCCTGCCATTGTAGCCCAATTTCCTAACTCCTGTTTCTACTTCCTCATATATCTTTAACTCTTAAAATGATTCTGAAATACTCTTGCAAAGGTCATCAGGGACCTCCAAATTGCCAATCCCAACTATCCTCCTCCAACTTCAATTTACATAAGTTTTCTGTGGCCCTGGCACTCCTTGTCACTCCTCCTTGGGCTTCAGCGACACCCTTCTCAGGCTGTCTAAAACTAAAATAGTGAAATGGGGACGAGAAAAGACTGCACAGTTGAAAGTTATTTCAGAGTTAAATTTAATAAGGAGAATGTTTGGTTATTAGGGATAGCAGAGAGAAGTAATTTCTCACTTGGGTGGTTCCTTAAACAGGACAAATAATACAGAAGTAACAGAGAAAAGAATTTTAAGAAAATGGAAATAGTCAATAGCATCTGTTACTGTAGAAAGATCGAGTAAGGAAAGATATCAATATCAAAGGAAGGGCAAGTTCAATGAAAAATTCAAGTGCATGAGGGTACTACTGTGTACCACTACATAAAACAATGTATGTAGTTTTTTTTGTAGATAGTTAATACAATGTTGTATGATTTTTTTTCAAGACATTAAACCCCATCCCTCTTTACATTATCAATGCCTTAGTATAAAATCTTTTCATTTTTCTACTACATAGGTATTTACATGCACATACATATATGATTATATAATACAAAGTATATAGTAAAAGTATATCCATACACATTTTTCAAATCACAATTTTATAACGTCTTATTACTTACTACATGGTCAGTATCGCCCGTATCTATTCATATTTATATTCATTTACTACAGTAGTTCCCCAACATGGCTACTTCTTCTTCTTTTTTTTTTTTTTTTTTGAGACAGAGTCTCATTATGTTGCCCTTGGTAGAGTGCTGTGGCGTCACAGCTCACAGCAACCTCAAACTCTTGGGCTTAAGCGATTCTCTTGCCTCAGCCTCCCAAGTAGCTGGGACTACAGTGCCCGCCACAACACCCGGCTATTTTTTGCATGCAGTTGTCATTGTTGTTTAGCAGGCCCGGGCTGGGCTCAAACCCGCCAGCTTTGGTGTATGTGGCTGGCACGGTACTCACTGAGCTAAGGGTGCCGAGCCCCAACTTGGCTACTTTTGAAAGTTAAAAAAAAAAAAGACACCACCCCAGATTCTTGAATTAGACCTAGGGCTAGAACTGTACTTCTGTAAAGCTCCCTATTTTTTGCTATGCACACACAGGTTTGGTAAACAATGGCCTACAATTTCATCCTAAAACTCTGACAGAGAATTAAGAGAGGGACTGTTTTTCATTTTCCAATATATTTAAAGAAGGCGAGTTACAGCAAGGTTGCATGAAGAGATAAAGGAAGCAACAGAGGGAGAGGCTGACAGGACAAAGAGGAAGTAAATAGATAGATTCACCATGTTGAGGAAGCAAGAGAAGGAAATGAGATTCAAAGTAGGGATTTGTGACATCAACTTCTTCTATTAACATTCAAAAGCACCTGGAAAGGATAAATACAGACAAAGAGATCTTTTAGGAAGATGATTTAGAAGTTGAAAATTCTCCTGCTGCCTTCTATTTCTTGTAAAAAGTCAGGGCAAGTGCTATGTGAATGGAGAATAAGGAGGTAATAAAGTAAGGGATACTGAAGGGAGTGGTGAAACTAAAATAGCTATTGTGAAGAATGTAAGAAAGAGCTGACTCTTCCGCGATTTCTGCGGAGTGTTGATGGCCATGATCCTGTAGAAGGAGCAGTTTGTAGCTGTGTGATTTTCCTCCTGGGACCCATAGGATGTGCAAAGCAGAGAACTCAGATGATGTGATGTGCCCAACATTACTGATTTATAGAGAAAGCATGATGGAAACTCAAAAGTTCAAAAGAGATGAGCAAAGGTCTGGAGTAGCTTCAAGAAGAGCAGTCATGTCACAAAATATTGTAGGTCTCCGCGTCTCATTCAGTCTGCAGTATCTGGAATCAGGAAAATGATTCCAAATATTGAACTTCATATACCTTTTACATAATAGAGATTGATAATGTTTTCCAACTCCTTGCCTCCTGTTGCTCATCCCCCACCAAAAACATCTTAACTGTTACTCCATCACCTTCCCTAAGCATATCATGACCTCCAAAAAGCAGTGCCATGCAGGCAGATTCAAAGACGAATGAGTGGTAAAAAATGCTTATTATTATTACACACGGAGCGTATGAACATCGAGTCACACAGCACTGTAGGGGCTATAGCTGACTTGTGTACCAAGTAGAGTGATAAGCATCCCTCTGAACTCCCCAGAAGTCATCTAAACCTACATCTACAGTGGCACTCATGGCATTTGTCTATATTTATTTGTTGTTCCCTGCTTTGACCAAGAGCTTTTTGAAGATAGGATAGCAAGTTTTATCCTTTGTACTTCAAAGCATAGTACAAAACCTTCCACATAATAAACACTCACCAAGTATTTACTGAAAGAACTAATTTTCATCCTTTTATGCCAAATCAATATTATGCTAACTTGGCAACTGAAAATTTAATGAAGAACAGAATTAACCAAAAAAAGGCCTTCCTTTTAAGTTTTGCAAGTCCACATAAATAGCATTCTTTTATTAAAACTCCATTACACACTAAGATTATAAAAATTATCTCTATATTTAGCAAATAATACAACTGATTAATAAGCACAAAAAAGTAGTTCCTTTTTTTAATCTTCCCAATTACTACGAATCACTAACCAACCTATGTAGACATAGCATTAAAAGAAAAGTTATAATAATTATTAAAAATTGAGTGGAATAAATATATTTACTTTTACTTTAAGATAGACCTTGCTAAGCCCCAAAAAGACTACATATAGTACATACAAATAATACTATATATAAACTCTATAGGCAATTATATATAAACTATATACACTAAATATATTAAATATCACCACTCAAAAAAGGGATCATTTAAAATGCTTACTAGGCTATTAATCTCAAGATTCACAAAATGCCTAATTATCCATATCTGACCGCTAGCAGCATCTAAAACAGATCTCTGTATGTGATTTCTACATTTATAACACCTATAGGACACAATTCATTAGGTTATGTTCCTTTTTTTCCTGAAATCCAAAATCCAAGAAAATTGAATCACTTTTAAATGAACCAATGTGTTTATTAGATCTGTTGGGTGTAAGAAAACTTCAATTGCTACTTTATGTCATGCTGATATAGGAATAAACTCTCAGGTTAAAATTCTCTCTTTGTAGTACAAGTTTCAATTTGGATTTTAAAAAGCTTGAGGCCATCAATTTTCACATCTTTTCCCACTCCCATTTCAGAAATCAGAGACCCAATTTCAGGAAAATACTGGCAAGTTATATAGAAGCTAAATATGATCAAGAATGAATCTGACTGCCATTAAGGCAATTCCACTAAAATAAAGAACATTTAAACCACCTCTGATTATCATGTTTTCTGGCTTCTAATTTAATAGCCATTTATTTAAAGTAAAATAAAAAATGAATAGTCATGTTCTTCTTAATTATACTACTGATTAGATTCAAGAACTCTTAAATTTGAAACAAAATCATTAAAACGTTCTTGTCATTTTTAACAGTCTAACCCAGCCTGTGAGTCTCTGCCTTATCCTTTCGCACACAGGACCGTGTCACCAGACGGCCAGGCCACCCTACCACCTTTTAAACAGACTAAGTTTCTTCCAGCCTCTTAACCATTTGTCATATGTCCATCATAAAAATGTTGTAAATCCAATACTCTAGAGACAGAGGACTATTTGCCTTCTCTGTGTCTGACCCTGATCTCTACTGAGTACAGGGACTGCTCCAACTATGGTGACTGCTATCTCCCCTGGGACTACGTGGACTTAACTTTTCTGACACCAACAAGGACATTCAACACCACCCATGGTCACTCATACATCCCCTCAGTCCTAACCCTGTGTGTGCATAGTTTTTCTCTACATTCCTATTATTAAGGTTCCCAGTAAAAGGAACGAACTATCTCAGTTGTAGCACTATCCGTCAAATACACAGAAGCAGTTAGATACAGAATAGCAACCAAAAGGTAGTAAGATAGATGTCCCTCAGCTCCAAGGCCAGAGCAGACACACAACAGATAATCGAGGTATATGAACTGAATAGTCACCAGCACTACTCGTTATTTTATAGTTACATGGAACACTCATGTTTAAAGCTACAGTAGGAGATTTTCACAGCATAAAGTATATACTAGACATTATGCTAATCAATCACCGTATTATCAGTAGCATTTATCCTAACAGAAATAATACCTGCAAACCAGTCCTCAACACGAGCATAACTATGAGACGTAACTTAAAATGCCATCAACCCTGTTTAAAAAAAAAAAAAAAAAAAAAACTTAGCCATGTAAGCCATTCATGATTCTCGTTAAAGTCTTCCTAATTTATTTTATTTGTATTCTCTTCATTAGATTCCTATTTTTCTCTTTATTATCCTGTTATCTTATTTATGATTCTCTTTTACTGTCTTGCTACATTTTTTCTTGTGCTACACATTACAAGTGTTATCTGGAAGAGTGATTTAGTCCTACCAATATGACTCAATTGCCTACAAAAAAACTCTTCCCTTCCCTGAGATAAGATCAAAAGCCAAGTGGTTCCTTCTTTAATACTTACTTCAATTAGCATATGTGTACTCATACAAATGCTCCTCTAAATTTATTTTTTTCATTTACAGCAACACAACATTTTACATGTTGGTATACTTATGTATGTTTTCAAATAAATGAGATCACTCTGAACATTATATGCTGCAACCTGATTGCTACCTATCATCTGCCCACATTATTCGGTTCGTCATCAGGTCATGTTACTCAATAAGCAAATAAATTTCTTCATGGTTCCTTCAAGATTAGTTTCAAAATCGCCTTAAAAGGCCAAATTCTTGCAACACAAACAATCCAGTGAAACCGTGTGCAGTAGATAAGGCCAAGTAAATAAGAATTTGAAAAAATGGCAGCCAACGCTAAAAACAAATGTCTTAATGAAATAAATTTAGATTCTTCAGAGACTATAGATTAAGAAAGAAAGGAAATTAAATATGTATGTGAGTCTTCTTTCATGTAAGACCACTTACTCAAATTTTATTGTCTCACAACTCAATGTTAAAGAATTATGAAATATTTTATAATGTATAGATCTATTATATTATACACACACACACACACACACAGCATTATACACACATCAACACTGATGTCTTTATGCATAGGATATAAAATTAGTCTGAAAGTATAAATCAGCTTCTAGAGACATAGGATTGAACTTGAGATGTACATCTTAGGAGTTACATATCACACAAAAAAATAGGGTTGTCCTTAGCAAACAGGGTCTTAATAGAATAAATGTGTATAGAATACCTGTAGTTAAAACTTTGAACTGCTATTTACTAGATAGATCTATGACTTTAGAAATGTTATATTCCTTATTGAATTTGAATCTCCGTGTCTGGAAAATACTGAAAACAATCCACTATTAAGGAATACTTCTCTGTAAAGGAAAGATTTAGAACTGCCGAGAATCTGCCACTGGAACTCACTTTCCTTAGAGCTCCTGGTCCTCAAAGCTTCCACACCTCAGTGCTTACAGAACATAGTGAAATTTCCTTGAAGGCAATTTTGACTCTGCCACTGGTCAAGTATGAGTTCCACACTCTAAGACTCAATTTGCTCACCTGGAAAATGAGGACAATAACATCACCTTCCTCACTGGGCTATCAAAAAGATTTGGTGAAACAATCTATATCAAGCACTTATTGCATCGTAAGTGTGAACTACATTTTAAATATATCAATCTCTTCCTTGAAAATCCCCCTCCTCTTTCTGCTTCATGATGGGACACCTGCTTATTTCCATAATGCTCTTTCTTTTTGTAGGCCTTCACCACTTCCTCATCATCCTACCCCTCTAAATGTGCGCTTTCATGGTTCACCTCTCTACTGACACTATTCTACTATCTAGTAAAAAATAATGAATGAAAATAATTGGTAAAAGGAAAAACCCAAATCTCATTATAAAGAAATATTTTATCCTGGAGAAACTTAGGAGTGGGCTTTTCCAGTCCACTTATTACATGGAAAATCTTTAGCATGCTTTTAATTTGAAACAACATCACCAATGAACCTAGCAAGGTCAATAACCTCCAAAGGTAACCCAGAAAGGGAATGCTTTAACAAGATAGATGATAACTTTCACAATATCCATTTAAATTTTGCTTTTGTTAGGTAAAAGCAAAAATGAATTATTGAAGAGACATTTACTGTGAATAACACCACATATTAGGAACTATGCTAAAAGCTCTCGCAAACAAAATTTCAAAATTGATCTTACTTCCTATAGGGCATTGTATATAGAAATTTCTTCCCACAAACTGATGATGAAGGTTTAAAACAAAACAAAGTTCAGATGAGGATAATCCATCTGCTTGCGACAATAATGAATTCCAAATTTCTGTATGCCTAACATGACAAGCTTTCCTACTAAGCCTCTGAGAGTGAATGAATCTCCATCTTCATTGAGAAAAGATTAACAACTCTAAAATGTTGCAATTTCCTTCTGGGTAATGATGGTGTATTTACAGAAGATTTCAGTTTGTGATTCCTCACCCTGTGGAGAGGAGAAAGAAAGAGAACAAATATGGACTACTGTCTATAGAAGATTTTCCATGAGAAATGAAATGAAAATTATAATGAATAACATAGCTTTTGACACAGTTTATTTTGATTTAATATGTACAATTAACCTGAGATACTTCTGTACTCGTCAGCATGTCCTACCCATTAAAAAAATAATAATAAAGTTTTCATTCTGAAGTTGGATACAGCATCTAAACTAATATTCCTACTCATATTAGTGGTCTTAGCAGAATGTAAGCCAGGAAAAGACAAAAACCCCACTTCTGACTTATAATCCTTAGAGAAAAGGATTGACAAAGAGCCAAGGGCCTGATCACAGATAGAGCAGCAATCAGTGTCAGGCTTATCACCCATCTCTACTCCTCTGGCTTGTCTGAGGTGGGAAAACTGACACGGCCCCCACAGCCCAAACCTCAGTATCTGCTGTGAACAAGGAACCCCATGTGCTGAAAATAGGGGATACAGACCCAGGGCTGGAGGCAGGTTTGGTGAGAAATGATAGTTCTCTACATGTCCTTCTGTATCTGCCATATTTTTTTTCTTTAATGCCTCTGGTCAAGAATGCACAATTAGAAAGGTCACAGAATAAGTTTAGAACATTTTAATTTTCCCAAATTGACTGAAACTGATTCTGTAACAGCCAAGTTTGTAATCAGGTCATCGGATGTGCACAATACGTAGTGTTATTCATGTTTTGCTTTTCTATTTTAATAACTTATTTCATTCTTCATCTACTTTAATAAAAGTAATATCCATTGAACAATCCATCAGGTGATAACATTAAAATACTATAATGAACAATTTTATTAATGAGGTCTTAGAGGAATTGAGGAGGCAACCCCCCTTCTTGTTCTTAGTTTTTGAGTTCGGTTTGCTAAGTTTAATTACTTTCTCCAAAAGGAAAAAAGTAAACCATATTTTAAAAATAAACCAGTATGTGAGGTTATAAAATTCTTTCAGAAACTTTATATGTTCACTGTAATAATTCAATTAAAACGTACCTTTTGGGGGCTAAACTTTATGAAGAATCTCTATTAAAGGCAAGTCCTGAATCCAAGTTAAATACAAACTAACTATAAATTTAATTTAAGATTTTAAAACTATTTCTAACTTAAAGAAAAGTGAAGGCAATCTACTTTTAATTAAATATATCTATGGCAACTTAATTCCAAATGTTAAGGTTTTGCAACCCAATTTTTCTTGATAAGAATATGACTAAAGCTCATCTGCACTGAATGACGATCTTCCATTCCGCTCTGCTCTCTGACTTTATTATCTCTGTCGTGGGAATGAATGCTTTGCTATGACTGATGATGAATAAGATACATAGGACAAATGATGCACTTTTTCATTTAAAAGACTAAAAAGGAAATTCACTTTAGTCTCCTTTCTGCCCAGTTTCATTAAAACCTAAATGCAGCTATTCTAAGAGATTTTTTTTTCTAGCTCAGTTCAGTTTGACACAAAAAAATGTCTCATGTATCATTTAAATCAATTACAGAGTCTTCCGAAATATACCTCGAAAGTTTTATTTCAACACTTTTGGTTTAGAAATAAACACACAAAATATCACCAGAATAAATAAACAAGCAAAAAAAAAACCCTCAAAAAATAGTATCTTGAAAGAATATATTGTTCATAATCATCATTAAATTATATTCTGAGTTCTTTTGACTTTAAGAAGCACTTAAGAAATTATCTTCAAATAATTACTTCCTAAAATATCTTTACAAAATTTTATTTTTAATAATTTAATTTTTGCCTAAAAGGTCATCTGCCAATGACGACAAACATTTAGAATAACATAAAAATTTCATTTTAACTTTACTAATATATGAGATGAGACAGGGCCTGCTGGTTAGGATGAAATCATCTATTTCCCCTGCTAGAAGAGAAAGGTATTATAAGGTGGCACCTGTGGCTCTGTGAGTAGGGCACTGGCCCCATATACAAAGGGTGGCAGGTTCAAACCCAGCCCTGGCCAAACTGCAACAAAAAATAGCCAGGCATTGTGGCACCTGTAGTCCCAGCTACTCGGGAGGCTGAGGCAAGAGAATCGCCTAAGCCCAAGAGCTGGAGCTTGCTGTGAACTGGAATGCCACAGCACTCTACCGAGGATGACAAAGAGAGATTCTGCCTCTAAAAAAAAAGGAGAGAGAGAGAAAGGTATTGTCTTTCTTTTGCATGTCTGAATTTCCAGGACTTATTTAGCACAATATCTGGCACATAGAAGATATTTAATAAATATTCCCACGTAAGGAATGAAAATGAGGGAGAGATGAAGGAGAAGCTATTAAATTTAAATTGTAGACCTTGACATGCTCTTCAAACATCAAAAACTCCTAACAGATCTTTTAAAAGAACCTAATTTGAAAAACACTAATATATGTGTATTGCCATATACCCACGGACAACCATACATGTACAGAATTAGCTACTAATAACCTTATTTGGGGGTTATTATAGCTTTAATAAAGTATCTTATTTTAAGATTATATTTTATAACTCCAGGAAAAAAAAGAAAAAAGAAAAACTTCACTAGTACTTGTCTAGAGTTTAGTTGCATTAGTAATCATATAAAAATTATTTTTATTATTTTACAAGCTTTTGACAAATTACCACGAAGTTAATCGCTTGCTTTATGGGAATTAAGAAATGAAGTACTATGTTCTTTTCCCTAAGAACACAGACCCCCTTTTACTTCTCAATATTGGTTAGTAGGCTTACTGAGGGTTGGGAAGATCAAAGACTATGTAAGCAAAAGGAAGAGAAATAAGGAGGGAAGAGGGAAAGAGAGAAAGTGAGCGGGAGGAAGAGGAGGAAGAAGAGAGAGGAAGGGAGGACTAAGAGATGCGAGGAGGACCAGGCACCAAAACGTCCTCTTCCTCTTTGAAAGGAAAGGCACGTACACATGTGTACAGATGTAGCTATTTTTTAAAAGCAGGGATCATTTAGTAGAAAATAAAATCAGAAATGGCTCCGGTGATTTGTATTACCTTAAACATGCCACAGTGAAACCCGGGTATAATGCTCGTTACTTTGCATTAACCCCTGGTTGAAATCACTTTGAGATCTCTGAGTTACTGAGACATGCTCAGGAAGCTAGAGGCTGTCACAATATGTTGAATATAATTATTGCCTTGGTGCCCATTTTAAGGCCTGATATAAATTATTTGAAGCCTACTTGTCCCCTGTCATGTTTGGTTTAATTAAAACCTCCCCTCCCCTCACGGCTGTTTGCCACGTAGCCCACTTGCTCACAGAGGAAAAGCAACAAGAGCTGTTAAGACAGAGCTGCTGTAAGAGATACAGCCTCACTTTGGATGACAAGCTCTTAAGACAGAGCTGCTGTAAGAGATACAGCCTCACTTTGGACAGCGAGGGAGTAGGGGAGAACCTCTTGGCTTCCAACCCTGCTCCCATCTTCCAGGCTCCCCTAGAGCCACCACCCCAGTCCACAGAAGCAAAGGCCACAGGAGCTTGGGAAATGTGCAGAGCAAAGCAGAGACGGGAGAGTGAAATGACTTTGGGGCAAACAAAGAAATGACCAGCACAATAAAATATCTGAGGTGGGTAAGGATATCAACTGCCAAGAAAACTCCAGGGAATCAAAAACATATCTTCTCATAAAAACATGTACACAAAGTGTCAAAGTAAAATTATTCATAATAGGCAAAAAGTAGAAACAACCCAAAAGTCTTTGTACTGAAGAATAAATATACAAACTGCAGTACATATACACAGTGAAATACTTTTTCAGCCAAAAAAAGGAATAAAGTCCTGTTACCTGCTACGAAATGGATGAACCTTAAAACGTGATATTAAATGAAAAAAGCCAAACACAAAAGCTCACATGTTGTATGTTTCCATTTGTATTACATCTCCAGAAGAGGGAAATCCACAGAGACAGACTTGTGGTTGACACCAGTTAGAGGGAAGGGAGAATTGGGACTCACTGCTAACAGGTACGGGGTTTCTTCTGGGGATGATGAAAACAGCCTGGAAATAGACAATGGTAATGGGTATACAACACAGTAAGTATACGAAAAACCACTGTGGTGTACAGTTCATTTAAAATGGTGAATTTTGTATTATATGAATATATCTCAACTTTTACATTATAAATACAAAAAAAAAAAAGTGAATACAAGAAGTGAGACTATATTAGGCCTTCAAGATTTAGGTCAAAATCTCACGTCTCTGTGATTGTTAGGAGATAATGGTATCAATATTGAAGGTCATTCATTCTTGCTGAGAAAATGTGGTATTATTTTCAGCCTCTTAATCTTTAAATAACACATTTGAAGTAATTCTGCCACTAATTTATAAGCAAGTAAGATGGCTAAGTCATTGTTTTTTTTCAAAAATCCATAATGAGAGGTGGGTCTCTGGCAGTCAAAATTCAAATGAATACTTTCATAGTTTCACATGAAAAACTGCCAAGCTACAAAGAAGCTAAAGTTTTCTTTTTTTTTTTTTTCCCCTCAAGACCTATTCAAGCTTAAAAGGTACCTCTACATTTTTCTAATAAGAAAATAGCTGGGCAGGGATTGAAATTATAAAGAACATATGCCACTCATAGAGAAAAGAGGGAAAGCGTTTGAGAAGAGGAGAGAACTACAGGTTCAAAGCTAGACAAGAAGCCAGACAAAGCTTCAAAACTAATCAGTGAATTCCAGCTGACCTGCTTGAAATAACTGCTAGGATGAGCAAAACAAACAATGCTGTACATCTTTGACAGATTTGCCACTTTTCTATGAGCCTCTCCACAATGCAAAATGATCTTCAGATAGGCTATCTGTGGCATATGAAAGAAAATATCAACAAATTAAATTGAAGGTGCCTTAACGTCTATCATAAGTGACAGCTTCTTAGAATAATGCAATTTGAACTTACAATGAATAGTTTCATTGTGCTCGAGATACAGAAAATGTTGATATATGTTGTAATCAGTCACACTTGGGGCTAGATGTGACTGTTATAAAATAGAACATCTCTCCTTTAAGAAAACATCTAACTTGATAAGAGAAAAATATTAATAGGGTGCCTCCTTCGTGTAAGTAGATGGTGAGCTTAATAAAGTCAATTTAATGAATGAAATTATCAAACTTTCAAAAGACATTAAGGAACAGCCATAAACAAAATAATTTTACAGACATTAATGACAAGTAAAATATCAAAACTAAAACATTACAAATAGCATTACATTATCTACACAGCATAAATTTTAAAAGGACATTTATATAAAAGCAATATAAGGCTAGAAATTACACTACTTGTGTCACAGTTCGAAATCTACATTCTAGCATGAAGGTCTTGCACAACAATCTCCTAAAATCTCAGAAAGTAAAGATGTTTTACTAAAATAATCCCATTAGGCATCATAACAAAGCTCTCTGATCCAGCACAATTGGGGCCAGAAGTTGAAATATACATTGAAAATACTGGTTAAAACATGTAATGATAAAAATACATATACACACAAATGTTAAACATTTTGGTTTAATTTAAAAACATATATAAAAATACACATTCGCCCATCTCTTAATGTGAGTCTACAGCCATGTCTTTGAGTTTAAATTCTTTGATAAGGATTTTGTAGCATGTATGAACATATAGCTCCAATGTAATATTTATAATTCCCAATTCCCTTTGGACTAAATGAATGAAAGCTAAAAGGTAGATGTAAATAATCTGCATGCAAAATTTGGTTAGATTCCTATTTTTATTTTTCAGTTCACTTGTGCTTACTGAATTCAAAATATTTTTTCAACATAATCCCTTCAGATTTTCCCAGTACTCAATAAGTTTATTTTCCATCACGCTCCTAGTTCATCAATTAATGTGTGTTACAGAATGACAATGAGAATAATTGGCATTCACGAGCTGGGGTGGGGGGAGGCGGAACTGGCTCTCTACAAGCATATGCTATAACTAGAAAAATAAGAACTATATGCCTGTAGTAGACCATACTTTACCACTACCAGTGCTCAGTATCCTGTGGGAACCAGTTAGTATCATTTACAGTGAAACCTGTTAAGCAGAAGCAAATTCAGTATGTCTAGTAGAGATTGGTTTAGTAAACCTCTACTGTACATCAATTCCATTGAAAGTATTGGAAGAACCAACATCAAGTTGGAAAGCTGGAGGAAGTAGTGAAAACTTTTTACAAAACATCTCTTTCCTGATTACTTACTTTAGCTTCACACACATCAAAGAGGCCATTTCTTAGTATCACTACCAGACTGGTTAATAGCCTAAAGTCTTCTACTTCTACCTTGTAGTTTGTACAAGGTAGTGGGTAAATGGTGGGACCATTCCTATGGTTCATATTGCAAGGGTACATGTTAAAGCTATTAAGTATAGAATATAAATGTCTTAACACAATAATTAAGTAAATGAGGTAGAGGCTATATTAATTAGTTTGATATAAGCTTTCCTAATTGTATCTAACATCAGCATATTGTACCCCATAAAGGCATCAATGTATACATGATCTATGTGTTTATGACTTAATAAAACAAACAAACAAAAATCAAGAATCTTCCAGAAACTTGCTTTCTGGAAACATCACAATTTCCAATAAAATGCCTTCTCAGAGGACTCACAAGGCATTGACAATGTCCACTGGACAAAAGACTCCTTGAAACTCTACTGGAATACACAAGTCAGTAGAAATTTAAAGACACCTTCTCAACAATCTAATTCTAGAGACCTACCCTACCGAAACAACTCTGCTCCCACAAAGACTAAATTTACAAAATCAAAACATCTAGAAAGTTTACATTTTATATTATAAAGCTATTTGCCACTGCAGTCATGTATTATGATGCCAAATTTTTCACAAGCCTCCATAAAAGAGGATTCTCCTTACAGGACCCACTGACATTAGGTTTGGCCATATTTTTACCTGGTGAATGAAACGGATGCATAGATCACATTTTAAACTTCTATCCTGAAGCTTTTAGAGCCATCAACAGGTTTCCCTCCATTGTTCTTTCTTTCTGTCATGAGACCAAGATGTCTCACTTTGGGGCTGTCCCATTATCCTAGATTTTGGGAAGAATTTGACAGTTGGGGCAGAGCCACAGCTGACAATTGCAGCCAACATGAAAGAAGCCAATTGAAATGTTGGAGTTGTTTGTAAATGCCTCACTAAAGTGAAAGCTGACTAATACAGCCGCCATGAATTAGTTGAAAGAAAAGAAGGCCAAGAATGCTGGAAATAGAACTATACCTTCCAAGTATAAAGAACATTTAAACCAATAAATAATGATCACTCATTTTCAAATCCGTCCTTCTCAAACTATCTGTGATGATGGACCAATTGCCTTTTATTAAAACTTCAACTCCATTATAGAAACAATATTTGTATAAAATTAATAAAATGAATTTTTTGAAAATCAAAAGGAAAAAGAGTTCAAAATTCAAGCCCTAGTTTTTGTAGTATCATTAGTAGATTCAACACAAATAAAATTACCCTGTCAAATTGCTATCGAAGCTTCTAAATGTTTGCTCCTGATTTCTAACAAGATCATTGCAAACTGCTTACTGTGCACAGAATCTCACTGGTTCACACTGAGTAGCACTGTTTCAGAACATGTGAGCATAAGAAATATAAAGTCTTTCGTGACCCTATAAATTTCTCAGCAATTGTATAACTGGCAAAAAAAATTCAGACAATCCTGGTCTAGAAAACAGGTAGTATTCTCCTTGGCATCTTCTCCACTCTGCAAAAATATCAGTGTTTCCTTTTTCTATAGACGCAAAAGTCAGGGTTTTTTTTTCTTTCTTTTTTTCAGTCTATCAATGATAGACATTATGTTATTTGAAAAGTGCCTAGCTCCCAGATTTAGTAATTTTAGATGAAATGCTTTCTGTTATAGCGAATAGGAACCCAATTATTTTATATTGACATATGTAGTTTACTGCCTTTCTCTCTTATTATCATCTAGATACTGGAAAGCAGCTAGTTCTCTTCAATTATTTAGCAATCTGCAAAAATAGGATTTAGAACCAAAACTCCAAGTATATTTTAAATTTCATTTAATTTCCTAAAGAATGAGTCATTGCTGCATTGCAGATGATTCAAAGTTTTAGAAATTTATCTCAAACCTAAAGTAGTTCTGGTTTTCTCAGAAATACTTTCTGGGTGGTAAGATTTCAATCCTGATGAATGTCATTACGTATACACTGTCCTTCTGGGTTGCTGCTGCAGCTGCTAGCTGCTTACAAAACTAATTGTTTAAAAATACTGCAAGAAAAAGAAATGATTGTTTTATTTTCTATCAAATAAAGAAAAATATATGTACTATACATACAGTGAAGGTGTTTTCTAAGCACTCTTTTTTCCATTTAATTTTTAATTAAATCACAACTGCATACATTTATGGGGTACAGTATGTTGATTTGATATACAATGTGGAATGCTTGAATCAAACTGATTAACATAACCATCACCTCATTTGTTTTTGTGGTAAGACATTTATAATTTACTATTAGTTCCTTTGAAATATACCCTAGCATTGTGTACATTTTTTTTTTTTTTACGACCAGCTGTGATTTTTTCTTTATTTCCACTTGTAAATTTAAAATTCTCAGGTTAATGCAACATCATCTGTTCCTTTGGGGATTTTATATTCAAGTTGTATGCTTTAGTACTAGGTGGCTGCAAATCCACAACCTGCTTTCAAAACAAAATGTCTTCACCTTCTTTACAAATCTTATTATTTGTTCACTTACACTGCATTGCGCACATTAAGCGAGATCCCACCAAATGTCCTCATTCCTCTCACCAATCACCTTCCCCCTTCTCCTTCCCTCTAGTTACTCTCCCCTACCCAAATACAGTCTACACAAATAGACTATATTTGTGTTTTATCATTTGTATAAGAGTATAAGTGTTTGTATATTGTTTTCATAATAGTATTGAATACATTGGATACTTTTTTTCCATTCTTGAGATACTTTACTAAGAGGAATATGTTCTAACTCCATCTAGGTAAACATAAGAGATACAAAAGATATTTTAATGGCTGAATAGTATTCCATGGTATACATATACCACAATTCGTTGATCCATTCATGGGTTTGATGGGCATTTGAGCTGCTTCCACAACTCAGCAATTATAAATTGGGCTGCAATAAACATTCTGGTGCAAATGTCTTTGTTGTGAAATGTGTTTTGTTCTTCTGGGTGGACACTTAGTAATGGAATTGCAGCATCAAATGGAAGGTCAACTTTTAGTTTCTAAGTACTTTTAACATGTGGATGACAAAACCCAGATCTGCCTCAGTTTCAGCAAAATACAGACTATCTTACTTTTGTAAGGCTCAACTGCCTTCTGAAATAACTAGCAATTTTTTTTAATTAAAAAAAAGAATTTTCCAAATAAGAGCACAGTTTTTTTTGTTGCTGGTTTTTGAAGGTCTGTTTTTTAATATTGTTAGGGCCTATCTCGATGTTGCCTGGTCCTCGGTTCCAGTGTCAGGCGTGAATACTGGTACTGAGTCAAGCCAATGACAGAGTGACCACAACTACAAAGCAATCTCACACATGTAGCATTTATTGCAAAGCAGAAGTAGGTGTAAGAAGGAGAGGAGGGTCACTTTCCATGAATAGAGAAGACACTAGTTTTTCTCCCTCCATTCTCATGGATGGGACTGGTTGCCATTTCCCGCCTTTGGGTGATTGACAGGTTGGGGTTATATAACAGATTATATAACAAGCTGCATAATAGGTGGGGATTATATAACAGTTTCCTTTCTACCTATGTGTCTTCCAGAACCCTTCATGAAAAACCCACTGGGGGTCAAAATTCTAATGCTAATCACATGGTAATGAGCCCCAGGTCAGTTAAGGTCATAAGGAGCTCCTTAGCGAGCATACTCCAACCCAGGAAGCCTCTAACCACAAGCATCTGATATTGTGGCTTCTTTCCTGCATTCTGAATTATTCCCACCCTCCACCCTCAGCCACTTCCTTCACCTGCCTTGCCACCTGTTTACTCTCTTCCCTACCTAACAATATCTTTAGGGGTTGGGAGAAGGGGTGGATATAAAAACCATGTTTTAAATTATATAAACATTTCCATGATAAAAAATAAGTAAAATTATGTTACTTTTTAAATCTCTACCAATAAATAGGGAATCAATTGTTTCATTAGGTGATATTTCCAGTACATGTACATATTCCAATGTTAAACTTACTATTATATTAATGAAAAAAATAGATGTAGAATTATTTTAAAAGATTGGCATTAAGGTTAGAGATTAATTCTATAGAATCATTCTTTTTATCTGCTACCAGCAGAGCCCAATCTATACAATCTTTTAAGTTTATTGCTTTTTCAGTTCATCACTTATAAATATGAGGTCATACGAATATACGTAAATACTTTTAAGAACATTTTAATATCACTAGCAAAACCAACTAGAACAACATTTTAATTAATCTTCATTAGTATTTTCAAATGAAAATATCTATTGTGGTGTTTGAGCTAATTAACATGAGTTTTCTCTTCCTTTAGTTTAGCACAAATTTAGACATCAGAAGACATATGATAAAATTTTCTAACCCATTTGATCCTGAGAAAAAGCTCAACATGTAACTTTTTTCTTGTTCAAATATTCTTAGAGAAAAAATAAATTTTATGTAAATTTTATGTAAATAATTACAAAACAAAATACAGAATCCCTTAATTGTATTTTTTGAAAGAAAGCATGGTTAGTTCAGGTATATTTTCAACTAGGTGGTCATAATTACCAAAATTTCATGTTCTCCAGAGTCATAGTATCTTAATATTCACATATACATTTTTTTCCTACAGAAACCTTCTTTTTAAATGCATCGTTCACTCAAAATTTGGGTTCCACTCTCAGCTATTGGAAAACTTAAGTATGTTTGGGAAAACCTGCGCATATATACCTACTTATAAACTGAAAATTTTACTAAATCTAAATGTAAGGCTCAGCGCCTATAGCACAGGGGTTCCGGCGCCAGCCACATACACCGAGGTGGTAGGTTCGAACCCAGCCTGGGCCAGCTAAAACAACAATGACGACTGCAACAAAAAATAGCCAGGCATTGTGGCAGAGCGCCTGTACTCCCAGCTACTCAGAGGCTGAGGCAAGAGAATTGCTTAGCCCAAGAGTTTGAGGTTGCTGTGAGCTGTGACACCACAGCACTCTACTGAGGGCAAAATAGTGAGACTTTGTCTCAAAAATGAAATAAAATAAAATAAAATAAAATAAAATAAAATAAAATAAAATAAAATAAAGGGTACAGGCAAAACTTACTAAATGCAGAATACAAATGTCTTCAGACATTTACTAAGAAAATGCCATGAAGGGTATGTTAAACAGTTTGATGAAAACATTTCAGACTGTATATGAAACCAGGACATTGTACCCCTTGATTGCACTAATGCACACAGCTATGATTTAATAAAAAAAATAATAAATGTCTGATCACAATAACTAAGAAAATGCCATGAAGGCTATGTTAACCACATTGATGAAAATATTTCAAATTGCACATAACACCAGCACTTTGTACCCCATAACTGCACACAGCTATGAATAATGTACACAGCTATGATTTAATAAACCAAAATTTTTAAAAATTAAAAAAAATAAAAATAAAAATAAATGTAGATCAAGCACAGTCAGCCCTCAAAAACCATGGGTTCAATGTCCATGAATTCAGACAATATGGATGGAAAATATTTAAAAAACAAAATGAATGATTGTATCTGCACGAAACACATACAGACGTTTTTCCTTGTCATTATTCTCTAAATAATATAATATAGCAACTATTTATATAGCATTTACACTATGTTAGTTATTATTAGTAATCTAGAGATAATTTAAAATATATAGAAGGATATACATAAGTTATATGCAAATACTACACCATTTTATATAAGAGAAATGAGTGTCCTAGGATTTGGGTATTTGCAGGAGGTCCTATAACCAATCCCCCATGAATACAGAAGGATGACTATATTTCCAATGAAATTTTACCATCTGAATTAAAACTTGCTATAATCAGATGAAAATATCTCATTATTAAATTTTTACATTAATTACATAGTAAAATAAATTTTATATGTTGAGTAAATAAAATTTGTTATTATTACATTCATTAAACCATTCTTTTACTTTTTAATATTGTTAGTAAAAATTTTGAATTAGAAAAGTGACTTGTATTTTTTTTTTCCATTGGACAGAGGTGCCTTATACAGAGTGTCCATAAAGTTCATTAAAATGTACATAAAATTTATGGACACTCTGTATATAAAATCAGCACTTTTGACAAGTTGTATTCAAGTATAATTTACATGCAGTAAAATTATTTTTATGTATACAGTTCTATAAATTTTAATAAATGCAAACAGTCAAGTAACCACCACCACAATCAGCATATAAAACATTTCCACCACCCCCAAAAGTTCCTTCATGTTCATTTTTAATCCATTTCCACCTACTACCCCCAATCCTTGACAACACTGGTCTGTCCCTATAGTTTTGGTGCTTCTGCAATGTCCTAAGAATGGAAGAACATGGCATATAGACTTTTAAGTCTGGCAAAATTAAATTTAAAATAGTATACTACTCCATGGTATTAAAAGATTATGATCATTTTGATATTTATTTTCCTTATACCTAAAACATTTTACCAAGAGTTGTTTATTTTTTTTTCACTTTCCAAACTGAGCTTTCTTCCTTGTCACCATTATAGTAATTTATTTACTCTTCTAGAATAAAACTTAGCAGAAGGTATTATAATTATTTACATTCTAGTCCTTTCTCCCACTGGACTTTAAGCTATAAGGCTGACTTCTTGAATCATTATGCTTTGTATAGCACTGATTATACCTAGTGGAGTTAACCGTGCAGATGACAATGCTGAGAAGATTGTTTGTCATTGTGTTATAAAGCAAGGTGAAGAGAAGGAAAAAGGAGGAATTGAGTGATGAATTTTACTTTCTGAATTAGACATTTATTTTTATTGAAGACTCAAAAAAGGAGAGAAGATGTAGAGGATCCATGAACAACAATGCCTTCTAGCCAGTTACAAATGCTGGTGAAAATTCAACTATGCCAATATTTTTACCCAGATTGGTTTTGTCAAAGGTTGCTAAAAAACTTGAGCAAACTTGGGCGGCACCTGTGGTTCAGTGAGTAGGGCGCCAGCCCCATATACCGAGGATGGCGGGTTCAAACCTGGCCCCGGCCAAACTGCAACAACAAATAAACAGCTGGGTGTTGTGGTGGGTGCCTTGTAGTCCCACCTACTCAGGAGGCTGAGGCAAGAGAACTGCCTAAGCCCGAGAGCTGAAGGTTGCTGTGAGTTATGACGCCAAAGTACTCTACCGAGGATGACAAAGTGAAACTCTGTCTCAAAAAAAAGGAGTGTAGTAATATAAAATTCCTATACAAAATTGAGTAAACTTGAAGTAGTTTTCTTTTTTCCTTTTGTTTTTTTTTCTTTTTTTTTTTTTGAGACAGAGTCTCACTTTGTCACCCTTGGTAGAGTGCCGTGGCATCATAGTTCACAGCAACTTCAGACTCCTAGGCTCAAATGATCCTCCTGCCTCAGACTCCCAAGTAACTGGGACTACCGGTACCCACCCTAACACCTGGCTATTTTTAGAGATGGGGGTCTCGTTCTTGCTCAGGCTGGCCTCAAATAGGTGATCTCAAAGCAGTCCACCCACCTTGGCCTCCCAGAGTGCTAGGATTACAGGCGTGAGCCACAGCGCCCAGCCCTGAAGTAGTCTTCCTAATAATGTTTTTCTCATAGCCTTGTTATTTCTGGTATGTGATTTTATAGAATATAAAATTTTTCAGAAGTACATATGTTATATTGTAGCAGAAACAGTGGACCTCTGGAAGTTTAAAAACTCAATAAATTCTATGGCTTTTCCTGAAAAGCCTGATAATTATTTGTAATCATTAATCTTCATATTGTTAAATACATGAAATATAAGAAATCTATGTTTTAAATGGATAAACCAAATATAATTACTGACTTCAATGTATTCTGAATACTTACTAAAATCTCCAGTAAGAAAAACACCTTCTGCTCCAGGGGCCCATTCTTTGCAGTATAAACCACCATCAGCACATCTGTGGACGCCAAATGATTCATAACCTCTGGAAAACTTATCAATACCACCTTCGTTCTCTCCAATGTTCCTCAAAATCTGGCAAAACTGCTTATACCTTTGAGAAAGTGCAAAAGGAAATAAATTAGAAAATTAGTGATCTAGAAAAGTTACTGTAATTAAGTAGCTGCTTTAGTCTTAGGGAAAAAAATATCATTAAAGAGAAATAACAATAATTTCATTTATTGGTAGAATTTACATGGAAACATACAATTATTATAATCTCAAATAAACCAAAAAATTCCAACTAATATTTTTTTATAATTTCAAGCATTTCTCTAAGAGAGAAGATAAATAATGATTACATTCTTCCATGAATCTTTTTTTAAACCAGCATCATAGCAACTTCCATATCAAGATAACACAATGAAACAGAATCTTGACATCTTTCTCCTGACTCCTAAGAAAATGAAAGTAAAATAGTAAAATCTAGCAAAAAAAAAATAAAATTACCCTACAGCAGGATTTGGCAAACTTCCTGTGAAGGGGCAGACAGTAGATATTTTAGGTTTTATCAGCCCTATGGTCTCTGTCACAGCTACTCAACTAACTGTATCTCCGAAGCAAGAAAGAGCCACAGACAATATGTTCATGAGTGGGTGTGGCTGTATTCCAATAACACTTTATTTACAGAAACAAATGACAAGCCAGATTTGGGCTGCAGGCTTTACTTTGCCTGATCCTTCCCTATAGCAAGTAAACATGACAAGAACATAGATCATACCAAACTACAAAAGCCAGTGTCCAGGAGAACAAACTGAAGATTCCCAAGCAGGACCAAGAATATCACATGCCTGCCCCCAACATTCTCCCAGTTCCCCTGGATTCTCTACAGGTACACCAAAAGGTATTGCCTATTTTTATTAACACCCCTATAACTGGGGAAAAGCAAAATATGGAGAAACAGGTAAAACTGGAGAAGTAAACCATATGGCAGGTGCTTTCTGTCGGGGCAAAGTTTCCAGAACTACACGATGAATTGGGCAATGCCGACAAGCTTCTTCGTATCTTCCCAAACCCTGAGGGGTGAGTAAGAAATTCCCAGAAAGATGGTATGAATCCAGGTAAAGGATACAAAGAGAATATGCCAATTTTGAGAAGGTGAATAATAATGAACAATCCTATTTGGCTAGAACAAAATGAACCTTTCGACAAATGGTTGACACTATATAGCATCTTAATTAAAAATGAATGCAAAGGCTCGGCACCTGTAACTCAAGCGGCTGGGGTGCCAGCCACACACACCAAAGCTGGCGGGTTCAAATCCATCCCGGGCCTGCCAAACAACAACAACTACAACCAAAAAATAGCCGGACATTGTGGCGGGCGCCTGTAGTCCCAGCTACTTGGGTGGCTGAGGCAAGAGAATCTCTTATGCCCAAGAGTTTAAGGTTGCTGTAAGCTATGACGCTATGGCACTCTACCCAGGGGGACAGCTTGAGACTCTGCCCACCCCCCCCCAAAAAAAAGAACTCAAAAAATATAACCTGACAAAACAACAAAATGAGAAGTAAAAAAAGACTGCAGATCTAAGAAAACAAATGGAGGAACAATATATATCACTGGAAAATAATGAATAAATTAGAATTTGCAAGGAAAAAATGTCCATATAGCAAAAATAGCAATTATTAGTTAAATAAATAGAAATTTAAATAATGAAATAGAAAAGAAAAAACAAAACAATTGAATATAGAAACTTAGAGATAGACAAAATATATAAAAACTGATCCAAACATACATAGCTGTTGACTCTAAAAAATAAAACTAAATAAAATGGATATAGCAGATATAAAACTGGAATTTTTTTCTAAAGTAAAGAATTAAGCCTGCATATTAAAAATAGCATACCATGTTTCAAGGAAACTTTGGGAAACACACACACACAAACATGGACACAACATATCCCAGTTCAAGCAACTGAAGTTCTAAAGATAAATATCTCTATAGACAAACAGCCAGAAAAAGGCTACATTATATTAAAGGCCAAAAAGATAAAGCCAACCCCACACAATTCTAAGAAGAAAAACTAGTAATCTAAGAATATTCTAGACAAGTTTCTACTCGAATCTAAGGGATTTTTAAGATACTGTCTAATTAAAAATGATTTTAAGTTACAATACTAAGAACTATTAGTGAAAAAAAATAAAGTACTTTCCATAAAAAAAATTGGCAATTGAAACATTTAAAACAGATACATGTGGAAGTAGATAATTGTTACAGGAGCACAGAGAGCACTAAGTCTTTAAATATAGAATCACAAATAGACAATTACAGAAATGTATGAATGTGATCACAAAAAACGGATCGACGTGAATGAAAGGAGGATGAAATTTTACAGCAGACACTCACTCAATGCTGATCAAAATAAGGCACCATCATTGTACTTTTTAATTTCCTTATTTATCTTAAATAGACATTTAGGAAATAATACCTATTACGGTTAAGAAAATTACATATGAATTTCAATCATTTTTTCATTTCACTTCAGATTCATCGTTTAAAATAAATTAAGCACATTTATTTTACTCATTTTGTTATATTTTTTTCTATCAAGTTTTTCTCTATCCTTCTACTTATAGATAATCAAATAAAACCATAATGGATAATATTCTCTTAATATTAGTGAAGATTTTTTGGGTGAGATTTCTTTTTACTTTCTCCCTTGCATTGTTCTAATTATATATGACAAGCCCCATTTTTAAAAATACACATTTTTTCTAAAACTATATCATTCTTCACATTATTTAAACATTAAAATACTTCTTAACAATATAATATATTCATAGCAATTTTACAAGGTATATAAAACTGTTTATCAAATTTAGGGAAACTGAAACCATTTGAAATTAATCTATGGCATAAAACTAAGTTTCTGAAACACTTTAGCACATATATAGAAATAAAAGGATAGTTCAAATCACTAAGGAAAGAATGCCTTATTCAATAAAATATTGAATCTATAAGTTTGTCATTACAAAAGTGGATCTCTAAAACCAAATAAGTAGGAATGGTAAACCTTAATTTTTTTCAAGTAAGTAAATCCAGGAATTCATACAAAAAAATACAAATGACCAATAGACATTAGAAAAGATGCTCAAACTTACACTAACTACAGAAGTATGAACCTAAACTTCAAAATTCAATTTTCCACCTAAAGGACCAGTAAACATCAGATACTCTGTATGGCTGGGATATAGTTCTATACTTGGAGGGGGTCGGGAGGTTAGGGGACGAGGCATTTTAAAAGGCTCTTTGTGGAAATGTAAGTTAGAGAACAAATGGCATCAACTATGAAA
Organism: Perodicticus potto; assembly: GCA_963574655.1. Taxonomy (NCBI): domain Eukaryota; kingdom Metazoa; phylum Chordata; class Mammalia; order Primates; family Lorisidae; genus Perodicticus; species Perodicticus potto. The sequence goes on from CAUYRH010072217.1 coordinate 70,438, forward strand.
ATTTCAAATCACACTTCTCAACTAAATAATTCCATTTTTAGAAATTTGCCCTTTGGATATACATTACACAAAAAAAGGAAAGACATCTTTGTATACAAAGATATTTATTCATTATGGTATTATTTTTAATACCAAACCATAGAAAATAATACACCTATTCTGCAGAGGGAAAGTGAGTGAAAAAACTGGAGAATACCCAAGCAATAAATTATAGTAGAGCCATTAAGAAAAATGATGTAGACTATGTGCTGAGGCAGAATCGTGCCCAAGATCAACACCGGTCTCACAGGAAGTCCTTATGCCAGGGGATGCAAACGGAACCACTCACAGAATCAGGCAGTTATCATAAATAGGATTAGCTGGCCCCACATAAGAATCGCAAAAGTCCAAAACTGATAGTGAAAGAAAGATCAACAAGATTAGCTTTGGATTATGGAAACGATGTAGAAGGACAGACTCTGCTGAGGGGCAGAAATCTAAAAGCAACAGCTTCTATTTAATCGCTACAACTCATTGTTACCAAGGGTGTTTTTCCCAATCAGATAATGATCAAAGAACAAAAATTTCCAGATTTTTCATAAACTCTTACTAATTCAACTGCTTCACAATACTTAAAATACTGAACTGGAGACACAAAGCAGATGTTATGGGATACCATATACAAACTCTTTATATAGCAAAAGGGAAAAAAAAAATTTTTGACCTCTTCTAGCTGTCAGTCAATTATGCTTCTCAGTATTTGGAAACTCTAATCCCTATTAAATGGCATTAAGTAAAAACATAAAATAAGTGATCAAACATTATGGAACAAGCAACAAAAAAAATTTGGACTTACAGCAAAAAAATATGCATGCATATCAACATAACAACAGAAAAATTAATTTTTTAAAAAGATATAAACTTTGAGAGGTTAAATAAATGGGTTAATAATTTTATTGTCAACTTGGGCACAATATCTTAAAAATACATTTTGGAACTTTTTAAAGTTTAAGTTTAAAAAAATTACCATTTTCAAAAAGTTGTATAGGATATTTAGTGCCCATTTGCTAACATTTCAATGGAAACAGGATTATAGCATTATATTACTCTAACTAAATATCCTGCCTGCCCTCAAGGTCAGCCCTATAGGTTCTGATCCAGAAATACACATTCCACTTTGAAATCACTGTGGCTCAAAAAAGAAAACGCCTGAGGATACAGCAGGCTCATCCGCCTTGTGCCCCTTCCTACTACAGTCCTCTCACTTAATATTTTGCTATGAATTTACAACATATTTAAGAACTAGGTCAAATTTTTGGTAACCAAAAATATAAAATGAAGTTAGTATAAGGACTAGTGTTTTATACAGATATAAAGAACATCATAAATATAGTCAGACTTGATCCCTACTTAGATATTTACAATCCCCTTTTTACATAGGAAAAGACAGAGGCACAGCTAAATTTGTAAGTTATCCAAGGTCAAGAAGGTAACAGCAATAGGTAAACTAATCACAAAATGTCTACTTCAAGTAAAATTTCAAATTAAAAATCAGTTAACTTTTTAAGAAAGTCCTTTTTTGTTTTACTGATAAGGTTATTAATCTTTTCTTCTAGTATACGTCATCTGATTTTATTAATTTATAGAAAGCCAATTATAATATAAAACATTTCTTTTTTTCTTTGTATTTATGTATTTCTTTAATTTCAGATTAATACAAGGGTACAAACAATGATGTTATAGTGTTTGCCTTTGTTAGGTAAAGTTACTATTGTACTTGTGCCCCGCCCACACATTAGAAGTGTGTCATATACCCTTACCTTGTGCCCAATAAGTGGGAGCACATCAATCCCCCTCCCTCTTCTCTTCTCTCTCTCCCTTCTCCCCCCTCCCATCTTGAATTGAATTGAGTTTATATACATAGATATTGGCATTTTTAAATAGCTACCGTTCATAGCTTGGGTCTAACTCTTTTTGCCTAAAAGGAAACAAGTTGGAGGACTGATCAATGAACATAAAGTATATAAACCTTGGAGCAGTCCCCGCAAAGATGGCTCCTTTTGGCTTTTCCAAATTATTCAAGCTTTTTATCTTTCTCCTTTGGGTTTTCAACCACAGATGGGGGACGGTGTGCATCCATTCTAGAGAATGTAACTAGTATCAAATCTGCTTTTCCTTTTCTTATACTTCTAAGACTTTATTTTGTACATGAAATGTATTATTAAACTTCTATAATGACTTTAACATTTGAAGCATATATATATATATATATACATATATATATTTCAATTATTATTTGCACATAATAATTATATATCTTTATAGGGTACCTATGATGTTTTGATACAGGTACACAATGTGAATTAATCAAATCATGATAATTGGGGTATCCATCACCTCAGGCATTCATCATTTCTTTGTGTTATGAACATTATAATTCTACTCTTTTAGTTATTTTAAAGTATATCCTAACTGATTGTAGTCACTTTGTCATGCTATCAAATATTGTTCACTCTATCTAAAAACATTTTTGCACCTAGTGACCATCCCCACATTATCTCCCCCTCCCTGCTACCCTGCCAAGCTTCTGGTAATCACCATTCTACTCTGTCTCCGGGAGATCAATATTTAGCTGCTACATGTGAGTGAGAACATACAAGATTTGTCTTTCTGTGCTTGGCTTATTAGATTTAACATCATGTTCTCCAGTTCCATCTATATTGTTGCAAATGGTAGGATTTCATGCTCTTTTGTGGCTTGAGTCTAACTCTTAGTTGTGTCCCACCTGCACTAAGTAATTTTTTTATAGCATGAAAAAAATGGAAAGGATACTCAAATGCTCTGGGAATCTAAGGGAAAGAATCTTAACACTGCTAATAATTATGATGTACATTAAAATCTAAACAAGAGTTATAGGCTAGTGTTCAATATATGTTGGCTAGAATTTTTCTCTACCTGAAAGTGGCATCACTTCTGTATGCTTTTTAGTTTACTAATTTTACCAATAACTCTTATTTATATTTTAATGTACATGGTAATTATTAGCAATGTTAAGATTCTTTCCCTTAGATTCCCAGAGCATTTGAGTATCCTTTCCATTTCTATCATGCTATAAAAAAATTACTTAGTGCAGATAGGACACAACTACAACAGCAACTAACAAGTTCCCACAAGTAATTTGGTATTCCAAATTGAATATATGGATTATGGAAAGTTTGAAAGAAAACTACGTAGATTAGATGGATGGGGGACAGAAATTTGCTATAAAGAAGTAGCAGGAGATAGTTATGGAAAAAAATCATGAAACAGCTATAACCATTGTTCTCCCAGAAGACAGATAAATGGTTCATCCTAGATCATCACTAAAGTTTTAATTTCAGACAAAGTTATAAACAGAGGAGATACGTCAGGGGAGATGGATTATCCCTTGTCTGGAAATGTCATGGATATAGAATCCATTCTAAAGTGGTTCTCACTGGGCCTGAAAACCAAGGAACCCCTAAGGAAAATTCCTTCCTTTGCTTAATTTTTCAAACTTTATTTTTTTATCATCTGCTTCCTATGGGAGACATGGAGTAGAAGCAAGAAAAAACACAGAAATAAAAGTTAAGAGGAATTTCAATAGGTAAAGACGGGGTAACATATGTTTAAAGGAGGGGATAGTAGAGGGTTTTAGAAAGAAAAAAATAGCTTTTCAAATCATTCTTTAAAAAACTTCAGATGTCTGTCCGAAACATTCTTCCTTAGGTGAAAAATATCCAGAATATATAAAATTATCTATATACTAAGGCTGTGCAATAAATATTAGACTTTAAGACTTTAACACGTGTATTTTATTTTATGTTCTTAAATTGGGGGAATTATTCAACAACAACAACAAAAAAAACCCAACATATCAATTGTAGGATAAAGCTATTTATTATGTGCTCATAATCCCGTTGCATAAAACAAGATTCTTCTCTTAGGAACTTAAGTAATGCTGAGATAAGCAAGTGTTAACAGTAGAATAAGCAAAACCACAAGAAAAAACTAACGGTTCTGACTGGGAGAAGAGGAGATCACAGAAGGCTTTAGGGAGTACCCAGAATTTGGGCCCTATCCTGAAGGATGAGTAGTACATTTTGACAGCTAGGAAAAAGGCAAAGAAGGGCCTTACGTGTGTAAGAACTGGATGATTCTTGCTGACAAGATTACTAGCTGATAAAGTTAGACCAGAAGAAGGCAGAAAAATAAATACCATGGCCAATCAGGAGAAAAAAGACAGTTTTCAATCAGATAATAAATGGAGAAAAACATAAAAACCTTTGAAGACTTTATAGAGGAAATTTAAGTAGGGGCTCAGAAACATGCTTTAAAGGAAGCACTTTGAAGGATATCTTTCAGAAGGTAATGCCCATAAATTAACAAGATCTTTATTAAATAGACCACTAAGTACAATTTACAGCCCTTGTTCTTAAACAATGTTAAGCAAGTAAAGAATTTCTAAAATCATATCATCGTTCACCTCATTTCTTATTTTTGAAAGCTGTCCCTTATGTTTAAGCACCATCAACCACCAAAGTAAATGCACGAATTTTCAAAATTCCCCTTAAAATTCCAGTAGCATTTCCAATCTGTATTCAACATAGTAAAGACTCTTCCCGGACCTATCAGGAAACAGTAAAAAATAGGGCCATTTGAATAAAAGTGACAAACAAGGAGTACTGAGTTCATCTGTTTGTCACACAAACATTACCGTATGTGCAGAACTGGGCTACTCATGAGAACCTAGAGATGAAAGGCATTACGGAGTCCGCACCTTCAAGATATTCTTTCCTCAGTGTGGAAGACAGTGGAGCAGACAGCAAAGAGGACAAAAGCATTTACACACATACGTGATACAAATACATATGCAGTACTGACAAAGATTTATAATCAGACAAAAAAGTAGCTACAATGTAATATCCACAAAAGCAAGGAAAATTATCTGGTTTGTACTCTTATGTATTCCAAGCACCTTAAAAATGCTCCATAAACAAACATGTATTTAGTGAGTACCCATTATTTGCCAGATTCCTTCTAGGCAATGGTGATACAATGGTTAGAGTTAGATGTAGGATTAGGATTATAATGCTTGAATTTGAATCCTAATCCTACCTATTATCAACTGTAACTAAAACTACATTTCCTAATGCAAAATAGGAATGACAATGGAACCTACTTCATGAGGTTGCTTTGAAAACCACATGAAATAATGTACCGAAAATGCTCAGCACAATTCAGTATTATTGAATGTTTATTATTTAATATACTGTGTTCATTCATTATTTCGTAAGTCCAAGTCTGACAATATTGTAAGACTTGAAATAAACAGAAAATCAACAGCCTATTAAAATATGAAACAGATGTAATTCACTAACTATACTAGACCTGTGGCTTCTGTGCTTCTCTCATTCACTGGGCCCTCCAGGCCTTGTGCCTTGCTTAACCAGGCCTATGGAGGTTGTGGCCTGCAAGCAGCTACCTGAAGAGGTCAGACACTGCAGGTCTCAGTCAGTTTGAGCTGCTAAAACAAATTACTATACACTAGGTGGTTCACACAAGAAGCATTGTTTTTTCACAGTTTTGGAGGCTGTGAAGTCTAAGATGGAGAACCAGTAGATGTGATGTCCAGGGAGGGGCAGGCACTACTCCTGGTTTTCAGACAGCCATCTTCTCATTATATCCTCACATGTGGGAGGAGAAAGCAAGCTCTCCACTGTCTCTTCTCATAAAGTCCAATCCCACCATGACAGCTTCACTCTCACAACCTAATCCATTGTCTTCCAAGGCCCTTATCTCTAAATAGCATCATATTAGGAATTAGAGTTTCAAATTTTAAGGGATTACAAACATTCAGTTATAGCATTAAAACATGGATGTATAGAGAAATAAAGATCCCCAGGACAGCGAATCGATAAGAAATAGAAAGCAGGAAAGAGTCCTTAGAAAATTCCTCACTCTTCCTCCTGAAGGTCTTGAGTGACGAAGCAACCGGTTATACAAGAAAATATATTATCTCACTCAGTTCATCAACATGGGTGTATATACATAGATTTGCGAAGGTAAATAATAAACTGAGGATGTGATGACCCAGTGGGGATACCATCCCATCCATTGCCAGGAGTCAAAACACATCACTCTCAGCAATCATTGCTATTTAAGGTGAGTGCAAACTACTTGGAAATCTAGGTCTGTCTTGGAGAACCGATTAAAAGTGAATGGCAGACAGTTAATTCCCATCATTTCATTTCTCCTCAAACTGATAGGGTCATGAAAGTCTGTGATTTTCACTCAAGCAGATTTTCACTATTACAATCCTTATCAATTCCTGTGTTCATGAGATTTGGGAGTCATTTCATGTGTGGAATTATATTCCAAGCATGGTGACACACAAGAAAGAACAGATTTAGAAATAAAAGACTATGTTCTATTGATAGGCACAACTGACCTTAGATTTTTAAGTAAATAACATCAGAATTTCATCTTACTCATTTGTAAAACAAAAAAGAAACAATAATATAATTGATGTCAGGGTGATTGTGCTTTTACACATGTATAAGTAGCCCGCAGAAGACAAATGATTTTATTGTATGTCTCATTTTTCCTTTTTAACAAAATATGAAGAGATTTTTGAGTAGAAAATGAAAATTTAAAACCTCAAAAAAATTGGAATATTTCTACCATGCTAATAATAGTACAATAAGATCTAACATTAATTTGATTATAAGCAAATGTTAAGTGTGTTACTAATTTTAATGTTTTTTTAAATTTTATTCATATTGTACCATCTATCAAATGCATTACGACCTATCTAATAAACACATTGTCAGACCATAGTTAAAAGCAAATAGTTGGTCTCTTATTTTCTGATGTTAAAGAATAAAAACTATTTAATAGTTTTGTTCTTAGTCTAAAGTTAAATGCAAGGGAAATATGCTACTTTCAGTCTCTGATACTTATATATATACAAATTATGATTACATAGAAATCATTAAGTCTTTTCTTTTAGTGTGGAGAAATAAAGCCAATTCACAATTGTTATCTTTTAAAAGTTAGAGTTGCTGGCTCTTAAAATAGTATCTTGAGAATAAATGGCGGCCGTTATTTATTAAATATTCTTTCTTAATTCTGGTGCTGGGAGTCAGGGGAGATTATTGCTAAGATCATTCTAGACCTAAATTTAACAAACAAAAATATAAAATAAAATGTTCAATAAACAAAAAAAAATTGGACACAGCCCACTTACTTAGTGGCATCACTTAGAAAGCTTTATACAATTCCTTATTTTTTAAAATAATTTTTATTTCTAGAATTCTACATTCAGAATAATGGAAATACAGGTAGTTCCTGAGTTACAAACACCTGACTTATGTACAACTCTCACTTATGAATGGAGGCTATTCCAGTAATAAGTAAACGTACCTGTTCCAACTTACAGATTCAACTTCAGAACAAACCTACAGAACCTACCTCGTTCGTAACCTGAGGACGGCCTGTACCATAATGTTTAATGACACAACCTAAGAACCTACTATACAGTCATTAATGCTAACATATTTTGACTTCTTCACAGATTAATTAATTAGAATAAATTAACAAAATGTAGCTAGAAATTAATTTTAATCACTATGCCTTGTCTCTTGGTTGCAAGCAAATTAATAATATATTGCCCTTGCAATTTACAGAGGTATGATTAATGGTCAATATTAAAATTTCTAGAGGTCTTCTGGCAAAGTGAAAACCTGACTACCTAACTACAAAAAAAGAATTCATCTAAATGCAATAAATCAGAATTACTGAAGGTAAGCCCTGTGAGATGGCCCATCTGGTCAGGCCTAGAAGTGTCAAGTATTGTCCCAAGCACTTTAAGCTGCCAGCCTCTTTATCAGCCTCTCTCTTTCCAGTCACGCTCCTGTTCAGGTCTTTGCTACATGCTCTGCTGATTACCTTGGAAAAGGGCAATGCTGTAACTGTTCAACTGACCTTTCAGTTTATTTTCTCTTGTGTAATATGAAACATGAGCTAACACAGCCTTAGTCTACTGATTTCTAGGAAGAATTCTGACTTAATGTTTCAACAGCTCTTGGCTCAAATAATGCTCTGCTCTTCTGTATTCAGGTTTCTCTTTTTGGAAAAATTACATGGCAGAGACCAGAGGGATGGACTAGAGAGACAGAAGCTTTAGATCTACTGCTGCAAGGACTATCATCTGCACAGCAGTGTGCTCCTGAGAATGGGGGGTCAACTAACTTGCCGAGAAGTGATTCCAGCCCACTAGAATCTTCTGAATCTGACTCAGTTTATCAGTGAATACTCTAGACCAGTGGTGCTTATGTCTTTTCTATTGTTGATAGGAATGTTACTATTACTCAAACACTGTCAAAAATTCTACACAGACCATGGAGGAAAAAAATAGAAAAGGATGTTAATGAGTCAAAGATAACACTTTCCAGACCCAACTTGAACATATTCGCCATGTGACCTTTGAGGAGATAAACATACAAAGTTTTAGGTTCCTCTTCCGTAAAATGAAGAAGCGAAACCAAAAGGCCCCATCCCAGGTGTAAGAATTTATAATCTAAACATTAAAATTCCTTCATTCTTAATTGAGTGTTAAATTGTCCCAATCCAGAAAGGAAATATTCATTCTAATACAAAGGTCATTTTAGCAAAACCCACATACACCAAAAAGTGCATATTTTACCATGTATAAGTAACATAATTTCATGTACATCTTATTTTTTCTTTTGAGACAGACTCTCACTCTGTCACCCTGGGTAGAGTTCCATGGCATCATAGCTCACAGCAACCTCAAACTCCTGGACTCAAGTGACCCTCTTGCCTCCATATCCTGAGTAGCTGGGACTCCATGTGTCTGCCACAATGTCTGGCTACTTTTATACTTTTAGTAGAGACAGGGTCCCACTCTTGCTTAAGCTGGTCTCGAACTCCTGGGCACAAGCAATCTACCCACCTCAACCTCCCAAAGGATCTATGTGTTAAGATAGTGTTCTATATGTTTACAAATAATATCTCATTTAATTCTCTCAATTCTATGTGTTAAGAATGCACAAATGAGGAACCCAAGGATCAGAAAAGTTACTTGATGAACATCACTCAGCAAGTTATCGGCAGAACAAGAATTTAAAAAAAAAATCTCTTCAACTTTATGTTAAAATACACTTAAAAAGAGTCACCATCATAATGACTTCTAAGGATGTTTAATTCAACTCAATTTCCAATCCCTTTTAAGAATTCTCAAAATTCCTTAGCTGGGCATTGTGGCAGGCGCCTATACTCCCAGCTACTTGAGAGGCTGAGGCAAGAGAATCGCTTAAGCCCAAAAGTTTGAGGTTGCTGTGAGCTGTAAAGCCATGGCACTCTACTGAGGGTGACATAGTGAGACTCTGTAACAAAAAAAAAAAAAAAAAAAAGAAAAAAAAAGAATTCTCAAAATTCTTGTGTGAAAACTTCGCTATTAGGATTTCTACTCATACCTAATATCCTCGAATTATTAAACATTGTCTATGCACACTGATACAGGACATTTGGTGCCCCAGCCAGCTCAGCAGAGCTGAGCCTCCACTTTGGTGGTGTCGGTGCGGCGGCAGCCGGCAAAGGAACCAGTGGGCTGGATGACAGGCAAGGAGGGGAGCCTCCAACCCTCACCGGAGTCTCCAATAGCCAAAAAAGCCGGACAACTGCGAAGAGACACCGGAGCCTTGGTGTCTCCTTCACTTTACACTTAGAACTAAATAGGAATCCCCATTTCCTATGCCTAGGTCAATTTCATGTGAATTTCCTAGGCCTCAATTCCATGAATGGACTTTGTTCATTCTTTGATACATTCATTCACCTTGCCCCTGCGGAAGGAACTGTGTTCATTCTTTGATACATTCATTCACCTTGCCCTGGAAAGGACTTTGTCCATTCATTAATACATTCATTCACCTTGCCCCGGCTGAAGGGACTGTGTTCATTCATTGATACATTCATTCACCCTGGCGGAAGGGACTGTGTTCATTCATTTCCTGGCCAAAGAACCCATACACCTATATATACCCGGAAACTCAGAGCCTAAACGCGGAGACGGGGAGAGACACCGAGAGAGCTTTTCTCTCCCCACTTGAGTTCTCTCTCTCTACCAGGGGCTTTAGTGTTTTTTGTATTCTTTTCTGTAAATAAATTCTGTCTTACCACTGATCTGTCGTCCGCGGATTTATTCTTCAAATCACGGAGACCAAGAACCTGAAATTCCAGTACCAACACTACGTATCATAGATAGGATTTTATTGAATATATATATGTGACATACCATTCATGGAACATTAGGAAGTGTTGGATCAAGAATTAGTGACATAAAAAGATGTTCATAATACACTGCTAAGTGACGAAAGAATCACGTTTAAAAGGGTTTTTTTGTTCCTTATTTAACTACAGATGTATACTCACATATGGAAAAACTATCTGAAAGACAACTGCATATACAAATATAACCCAGATCCCCTGATAAGAGATCTCCCTTGAGGTTCTGAACAATTTTTCTTTACTTTTGTGTCTATTTTCCAATACATTTCTACTATAGACATGCAAATATAACAGAATATGAAGTAAATTGAAAGAATCTATAATATCATTTTAGAATTATTTTTTTTTAAAAATAACTTAAAAGATTTAAGGTAGAGTACGTTAAATCCAATTGTTTATTTTAATCCAAGTTTGAAAGAATATGCGTTGAAAAGCAGATGACAAAGGGATGTAGAGGACAAGCAGAAAATGAAAGCTTGCATCTCATTAGGAATTCTACTGTTCAGATCTCTGTAACAGAACTCATATCATAACTGTCCTAAATCAATAATATGGCCACCAACACTGACTACTCTGCCACAATGAAATGTATAAGGCCCTTTAAGGATCAAACCCTCACTGGGGTGGGGAACCTGTGGCCCTCCAGATCCCCAACTGCAGCCCTACAACCAATCCAAACTTTACAGAACAAATCCGTTTATGAAAAGTATGAGGTCTGCAAAATTTGGATTCAGACGAAAGCCCACACTCAAGGATTCAGAAGGCCACAGGTTCTCCACCCTTAATGGGCATTCCTGGGTAAAATATCTTTGGAAGTAAAGAAAAATGTATACAACTTGGTGCCTGTCTTCAAGAAATTACACTTTGGTTGAGCTTCTAGTGTTATTTGCTCAGAGCTTCATTTCCTCAAGGATGTAACATATCGAAAGCCGACTGATAATTTCTTACACATTCTCAAAATGTCAACTCCACCCTGTGCCAGAAACTGACACATATCCTTGGTATTAAATAAAACTAATTTTTTAAAAGAAGACTATAATAAAATGTGCCAAACTTAAATAAAAACTATTGTGCACAGGAGAATAAAATAAAACATTTTGGTTTTTTCACCTTGTATTTTTCCTTAAAAAGAAAAAAAAAGTGCAATACATCTTAAATTACTTCACTGCCTGTGCACAGAGAGTTCCAGTGATAGATCTATTTTATTATTGTTTGTTTCAATACCTATTTCCCTTCTTTCTTCTTACTTCCAGCAACATTCTCAAAATCACGCTTACAAACAATAAATACTAAAAGCAGTGGCACTGAAGCATGACATACTCATTCTCTTCTAAGACTGGTTACCACCAAAGCACAAAAGTCCAGCTCTGCACCCTCAAGAGTAACATTATTTCTGTTTAAAAACTCCCAGAGAAGACAGAGGCAGCCATGTAATTATGTACCAGCAGCTACTCTCTCCAGTCTGCCTCGTGCTCATAGCCAGCGTGCAGTACTAGAAAAGCGTTAGTCATGGGGTCTCACAAAATTAACTCCAAAATCAAAGCTTGGGCTCTGGTAGTGTGTGTTTGCTTGTTTTGCTTTCTTTGTTTTTATTTCTAATCCTTGGAAAACACTAGGTTTCAAATCCCCTCCATTTAACTTGCTGCTAGAATCAACACCTAAACAATAATTGTACCCCATCAAGAACTGGGCAGCTCAACAACTGCTGAGAAAAGTATATTTGACATTTGTCTCCACATGACTCCATTTTCAGTTCCTGCACTGGTTCAGTGAACATGAGTTCAATGAACGTGGCTATAATTGAGAAAAGACCAAATGCAACACAATTTTCATCCTATACGAAATATATATGTATATTTTTAAATTATTTTATAAACTCACTAAAGTGGAACTAGATTTGTTTCCAAATCCACATTTAAAATAGTATTTGCCAGCATTTTCTTATTAACGTTCTATATTTAAAAGATGAAAATGCTTCCAAGTATGATAATAAGTGCCTCAAGATAGTGTTCGCTAATTACTTCCTACAATTCTGTGGTATTTAACATCTATTAAAATTATAATCTCTAAGCAAAGTCATCCACTCTCTAAAATCTTTCTCTCAATAAGAAGAACCATAGATTTTTCAGGACAAACAAAAAAAAGATATTTTCTCCAGGAAAAAAAGTAAAAGCTCCAACTAATAATAAAGTGATATTTCAAAATGTCTCCAGCTTCCATAGTACCTGCCCACAATTCCTAAGCTCCTTTGTAATGATAATAACTTAGGTTAGCAAACATTGATTTAATGATTTGATCTTTATGTCTGAAAATATGGTATTTTCCACTGAAGGGAAAAAAAATTTCCTTCATAATAAAAAATTAAATTTTGTAAATGAAAACCTAAAATTTAAAAAAGGTGAAAATGCCATTACATCCAAACACTCTAAAACCTAATACTAATGCTAATTTTAAATACTTAATCACATAAATTCTCTAAAGCCAATGACTGCTTTTAAACTTACATAGTAGTCCCAAAAGTGCATTTTGTAACTGTTCTCCATATAAACCTGACCCAACTGTGAAGCTTAACTAAATCAAAATCTCTGAAATGCTTGCCAAAATGTTTTTTACTGGATTCAATTTCTGAAAATAACGCTGGAAAATATGCATATAAACAAAAACTTTTTCATATCTCCACTGTATACACCCAATCGTTTTAATCTCTTGAAAGGGTGCATTGCTCTTAATAAGGTTTACTTGAACTGATAATCAAGAAGTCTTTTCTACCTTTTTTTTAATTTCAGAGTAATGTGGGGCTACAAACATTTTGGTTACATATAGTCCTTTTGTGCCGTATGAGTCAACGTTATGAGCAGACCCTTCACTCGCATAGTATGCCTTGCACCCTTTAGGTATGAATTTACTCATCCCATCCACCACTCCCCTCATTGATTTCCACTGAGTTTTACTTCCACATGTGCCCATGTTGATTGATTAGCTTCTCTTTAGTATTGATTACACATAGTATTTATTTTTCCATTCTTGGGACACTTCACTTAGAGACCATCTCCAGTTCCACCAAAGTTGTTACAAAAGACACTAGATTGCCTTTTTATGGCTGAGTAGTACTCCATGGTATACACATAACCAAACTTTGTTAATCCGCTCATGTATTGGTGACCACTTGGGTTGTTTCCACATCTTTGCAATTGTGAATTATGCTGGTATAAAGATTTGAGGGGCAGCGCCTGTGGCTCAAAGAGTAGGGTACCGGCCCCATATACCAGAGGTGGGAGTTTCAAACCTGGCCCCAACCAAAACTGAAAAAAAAAAAAAAAAAAGAAGAAGAAGATATGCAAAAATATCATGAATGTAAATATAAAGATTTGAGTATAAGTGTCCTTTTTATACAATTTTTCCCCCCTATGGGTAAATACCAAGTAGTGGAATTGCTAGATCAAATGATAGGCCTACTTTTAGTTCTTTGAAGTGGTGTCTGTACTACTTTCCATAAAGGTTGTACTAGTCTGCAGTTCCAATAACTGTGTATAAGAGTTTCTTTCTCTCCACATCCATGAAAACATCTGTTGTTCTGGGACTTTTTAACAAGAGCCATTCTCATTGAAGTTAGAATGTGGTTCACTGTGGTTTTGCCGTGCATTTCCCTGATGATTAGAGACACTGAGCATGTTTTATGTATTTGTTGGCCAGCCGTATATCTTCATTTTAAAAGTTTATGTTATATGAAGCCCGCACGCTGTACTCCATGATTGAACTAATGTACACAGCTATGATTCAATAAAAAAAAGAAATATATATATATATATATATTATTTTTAAAAACTAAAAAAAAAAAAGTTTATGTTCATGTCTTTTGTCCATATCAGACAACACAGACTTCAAATGAACAAAAGTAAAGAAGGATGAAGATATCCATTATAGATATACAGAAGCTTTTTAACTAGATCAGATCCCATTTATTTATTTTTTTGTTGCTGCAAATGCCAGTAGTCTTCTTCATAAATTCTTTCCCTAGGCAATAAGATTAAGAGATTTTTCCCATACTTTCTGCTAGAGTTTTTATAGTTTCATGTCTTAGATTTAAATATTTTCCAACACGAGTTAATTTTTGTAAGTGGTAAAGGGTATGGGTCCAGCTTCAGTCTTCTACGTGTGGCTAACCAGTTTTCTCAGAACCATTTATTGAATAGGGATTCTTTTTCCAGCATCTGCTTTTGTTTGCTTTGTCAAAAACACAACCTACAGAATGGGAGAAGATATTTGCATTACACAAATCTGACAAAGGGTTAATAACCAGAATCCACAAAGAGTGCAAAACAAATCAACAAGAAACAATCAACCAACCCTATTAGAAATTGGACAAGAGACATGAACAGAAACTTTTCTCATGGGGACAGATGAATGGCCAACAAACACATGAAAAAATGCTCACCATCCCTAATCATCAGAGAAATGCAAATCAAAACCACTTTGAGATATCACCTAACCCCTGTGAGAATGACCCATATCACAAGATCCCAAAGCAATAGGTGCTGGTGTGAATGCAGAAAGAAGGGAATACTCATGCACTATTGGTGGGACTATAAGCTATAATAGTAGAGCCTCTGTGGCAAGCAGTATGGACATTCCTCAAAGAACTAAAAGTAGACTTACCATCTGATCCTGCAGTCCCATTACACAGTATCTACCCAAAAGAAAAGTCATTGTACCGTAAGGGCATTTGCATGCAAATAGTTATAGCAGCACAATTGCAAAGATGGGGAAACAACCCAGGCATGCTTCAACACATAAATGGATTAATAAACTGTAGTGTATATATACCATGAGATATTACTATTCAGCCATAAAAAATGGAGATTTCATATCTTTTGTAATAATTTGTATGGATTTAAAGAACATTCTCCTAAGCCAAGGATCACAAGAAGAGAAAAACAAGCACCACACATGCTCAGTACTTAATTAAAACCACTAGATTAACAACTACATGCTCAGGTGAGAGAAAAACTTAATTAAATTCGAGTAAGGGGATAGAGAGGAAGGGATTGGGTAAATTTCCACCCACTGGGTACATTGCACAGGTATACTGTACACTTTCTGGGTTAAGGGAACAACTACAACCTGGACTTTACCCTCATAAAATCAACTATATAATCTAATCAAATGTATCCCCATATTAATGTGAATTTTGGTAAAAGGATGGTCAATATACAATGGTAAAGGGAACAATTCAACAAAAGACATAATAATTCTTCATGTCTACACACCTAACACATGTGTGCCCAGATTCATAAAGCAAATCCTACCTCATCTAATCAAAATTATAAACAGCAGCACCGTAATACCCGGACACTTCAACACCCCTCCAACAGAACAAAACAGATCTTCTGAACAGAAAATAAACCAAGAAACAAAGAACCTAAATAGAACTCTAGAACAAACTGACCTAACAGGCATTTATAAAACATGCTACCTAAAAACCACTGAATATCTGTTCTTCTCATCAGCTCATGGAACATTCTGTAGATTAATCACAACCTAGTCCACAAAACATGTCTCAACAAATTTTTAACAATAAAAATTATACCATGCATCTTCTCAGACCACAATGAAATAAAACTCTTTTGTATTTTTGAAAGCAATAAGATGAACCACATCAAAAAAATCAATTTTATGAGTGTCCTAACTTTGATAAAATTCAAATATATTTATTTTTCATAGGATTCTATTTTTCCTTTCAGAATTATAGTCTCTAGCAATACATCCCTTCTCCACCCTTCTCAGGATATTTTTGTACTAAAAGGAACCTCAGGGCTCTCCTGAGACCTATCAGTATTGATACTATTTATGAAAAATGTCCCTTCTCTAAAGTAGGGCTTTTGTTTTCTTTTTAACAACAATGAGATGCTCATTTTGGGACAGAAGGATGAAGAAATTACTCAAAGTTAGATATAGAAGAGTTACACAGTCCTGCATCTCTTAACAATAAAAATATGTTCTGAGAAATGAGGCATTAGGTGACTGCATCATTGTGTGAACGTCAAAGAATGTAGTTCATAAACCCAGATGTTACACAGACAACTACACATTTGGGCTATATGGACACGCACTGTCCTAGACTGCAAATTGGGACAGCATGTGACTGTGCTGAACACTGCAGCCAACTGTCACTCGGTGTAAATATCTGTGTATGAAAACATAATTACACATAGAAAAGGTATAGTAAAAATATGGTATAAAAGATTAAAGAAAAATGGCACAGCTGTAAATGTCTAGGGCACTTACCTTAAATGGAGCTTTCAGGAGTGAACGTTCTTCTGGGTGAGTCACTGAGTGGTGAGGGAATCTAAAAACCTAGGGCATTACTCAGTACACTATTGCAGACTTTATAAATATTGTATAATTAAGCCACGGTAAATGTTTTATTGTTTCTGTTTTTATTTTTATTTTGAGATAAGGTCTCACTCGGCTGCTCAGACTGGAGTGCAGTGGTGTGATTACAGCTCACTGTAACTTCAAACTCCTAGGCTCAAGTGATCTTCCCACCTCAGTCCCTGAAGTAGCTGAGACTACAGGCATGTGCCACCAAAAAGGGCTGATTTTATTTTTTATGTTTTATAGACATAGGGTTTCTATGTTGCCCAGGCTTATAGCAAATATCTGACCTCAAGCAGTCCCCCTACCTCATCCTCCCAAAGTGCTGGGATTACAGGCACGAGCCACTGCATCTGGATATGCTACTAAGATTTAAGAAAAAAAGAAATTTCTTTCAATAGTATTAAGTTTAACTTAGCATAACTTTTTTGCTTTATGAACGTCTTAACTCTTCTTACCCTTTTACTCTTTTGTAGTAATACTTAGCTTACAACACAAACACATTATAAAGTCATATAAAAATATTCTTTTTTATATCCTCACTCTATAAGCTTTTCTACTTTTAATTTTATTTAACTTTTTAAACTTTTTTAGTTATAAACTAAGACACACACAGTATTAGTCTTAGCCTACACAGGGTCAGGCCAGGGCCGTCAATATCCCCGTCATCTCTCTGCACGTGTCCCACTTGAAAGTCTTCAGAAGCGATGACAGCTTAGAGCCATCATCTCCCATGGTAATGATGCCTTGTTCTGGAATAACACCCGAAGGATCTGTCTCAGGATGTTTTACAGTTAACCTTTTTATATGTATAAATAGAAGGAGTGCATTCTGCAATAATAATAAAAAACCTAGTAAGTAAATAAACCAGTAATATAGTCATTGATTATCATTATCAAGCATTACGGACCGTACATAATTGTATGTGCTACACTTTTATACAACAGGCAACACAGTAGGTTTGTTTATACCAGCGTCACCACAAACACATGAATAATATTTTACTTTGTGCTGCGATGTCAAGGCGGTTATATCATTAGGTAATAGGAATGTTTCAGCTCCGTTATAAGCTTACAAGACAGCGGTCCTATATACAGTCTGCAATTAACTGAAATATCATTACGTAATGCATGACCGTACACAGGAGACACCAAGCAACCCTGGGGTGTTCCATGAGCTGTTTCAAGGTTGTGCCAACAGAGGGATTGTTCCAAATGTCCCAGAGGTCATTCCCTAGAACTGATGATGCTCACTGGCTTTTAGCACCAAACAAAACCGTGTCGCCCAGCTAGACTATGTGGCTATGCCTTGGTGACTGATCCAAAGTTGGTGGGGAGTGAAGAGTGGAGTGGGTCTGAATTCCTTTTCTCTTCTCTAAGGCAGAAATGATGGCCATAGTAATGTTTGACCAGCCAAATTTCCAAACTGAGAAAGATCAATGTCCCAGAATACTTAGTATTCTTTAATAAGCATATGAAAATGCAAACGGATTTAACTCCCAGGCAAAATTCCCTTCAAAAAGGAGTTGTGCAAATGTCACACATACTCTTCCCTTGATGTAATATTTGTAACATCCTCCTATAAGAGACCCACAGATCTTATCATTAATTGAGAGCAAATAAAAGAGTCATAAATTACTAAATTACTAGAGGAAAGGGAAAGAAATCATTAATTAAATGGTATCAGAGGATCTTTAAGCCAATAAATGGGAATTTGACCAAGGTATTCCCAGAACAAAAATATACATTTTTAAGAAGTGTTATCAGTTCAGACGTGTTGAAGTTCTACATTTAAATGTTTATAAATAAGCAATTTTTAACTTACCTGTCATCTGGCATTCATTGCATAATGTCTCTAATGCCATTTTCAAATTATGAGAAACTTTAAAAATTTTTCAAGCTAAAGTACCAAAGAGAATATGAATGTCAATATAAAATGAATCTCCCAGCAAAAATAGAAAAAAAGTAGGCAGTATATTTTTAAGCTTCTTTTGGAAGATAAATCCATTCTGAATAAATTGAAGTGACATTTGGTTTCTCATAATTCCAGCCTGTCCTGATGGCCTCCAGAGTAACAGATTCTTAAATGTAGACTTTTTTCACTAGAACTGACACCCAGCCAGAATTGTCAAGGCAAAAGATTATTTTTAAAGATGCTTCTATCATAGATTATTTAGAATTATATTATCAAATTATACAAATTATCAATTAATCCTCCAAATTACCACCAAGTTAATAAACATTACTTTCCTAACAGTACCCATATCATTTGTATATAGATTAGTAGTTAAATCGTAAACATTATAAAACATTAGAAAATAAACCAAAAGATATAATAACACTGAGGGGAAAAAAGATAATGTCAAATTTTCTGAATTTAAAATGTCTCCCTGAACGAGAATCTGCCTCATATACATATTATAAAATCAAAAACTCCTGTCATCTTAAAAATAATTAAGTGTTTTATATGTAATTTAAACTGCAAAAAAAGAAATATAAAAATTTAGTGATTTCTGAAGTAGGAACTCTATAGGCGAGCATCAGGAGAAACTATAATAATGCAAGAGAAATTGACTTACTCAAATTATAGCCATATGCTTTCTAATGACCCTGCTCTTAGATCTATTCTAGCAGAGATAAATAATAGAACTAATACAAAAATGCCATCATCCAATTTTCCCCCTAAGAGCAGTGAAAGGCAGATATTAACAGTAAATGGCAAGCAGTGAATAACCAGTCTAATCTAATCTGGAGCTGAACCTTCAGTTTAACCATATATTGCAATGAAATACACAACAGAAAACATGCTCATCATCATCTGAAAGGAAAGAGGAAAAGAAGCAGGGAGGTAAAGAAAAGAAGTGAGAAGAAATAAATGTACCTGACAAAGAGAAAAGCACAATGAGAAAAATCATTACTGCAAAATTAATTCTAAATTCTAATCCTAGATCAAATCATTCCTGATGCCCTTTTTTACAAAAAGATGTGCGACAACCAAAAAGCTAACTTAATGTTATCATTAAAATTCTCCAAAGTGTTCAACCTATTCGTGTATCAGATTTCTTCCATTTGCCCCTCCAAATTCACCATCTAACCTGTGCAATCTGCCTCATGAAGCTAGTAGGTAGGGTCTGCATCAAGGGTATCCAGGCTTTTCTCTGTCTATAACTACTCTTCTTTTGAAAAGACATTTCCAGCTTATTACTAGGTGCTGGTAGAGATTAACAACCTGCCCATTAAACATCAAGTGAATCTGAACTGCCTATATGGAACTAAGTATTATCTGAGCCATCAAACCTGAAAAATGGATGTGTATAATGAAATCCCATTATAAAATGGAAATGGTATAACAAGACAAAACTAAAGCAGGGAAAGAAGGCAAAAGTAAACTATAGTACCAAACAAGAGACTGAATAGTCCCAAGTCACTTTTCTATACTTTGTTTCGTTTTGAGACAGTCTTACTCTGTCACCCTCAGTAGAGTGCAATGGCATCATAGCTCACAGCAACCTCAAACTCCTAAGCTAGGGCTATCCTCCTGCCTCAGCCTCCCGAATAGCTGGGACTTCAGGTGCCCGCCACAACAGCTGCTAATTTTCCTATTTTTAGGAGAGACAGGATCTCACTCTTGCTTGTCTCAAACTCCTGAGCTCAAGCAAGCCACCCACCTTGGCCTCCCAGAGTGCTGGGATTACAGGTGTGAGCCACCATGCCTGGCCCCAGGGCACATATTCCTACATTGCTGTCTCTCCCTTAACCCATGATACTCCCTTAGTATGATGGGGAATCCCAATGGCTACAAACCAGAAAAGCGAAAATGTGTGAGCCAGCAGAGCAGCAGCATCTGTGCGTTAAAAACCAGATGTGAACTGCAAGGCCCCTCATCAACAGGCTTCGCACAGAGTAGAACTAGGTTGTGCATATGGTTTCTTACATTGAAATAAGAAGTAACTAGAAATACAGTTCTACAACATTAATTCTGAAGTTAGTAAGTTTATGTTCTCCTGGCCAGCAGAACATAAACATGGAAAGAAATAAATTTTAAAAACAGTGACAGAGATTGACCTCCAGAAATAGGTACAAAATAGGATAATTTTCCTATCCTATATACATAACCATCATGGAATATGCAGGAAGGAAAAGACTCTTATACAACAGGCGAACCCTGAGACCCATTCAGTAGAAGTCGGTCAGTTTCCCAGCCAGCACGGCCCTTGCTCACTCATGTACAATGTAGAGTGAATAAACAAATGCTGTATATGGGATCACAGTCTGCCTCTCACCAAGGTTACTATGGCTGCCATGTAGTCTAAGTATGCAGCCAGCAAAGTATGCCTCCACAGTCCCCGAGAATTTTACCATTCCATAAACTGATCCAGCAGCAAGTTGATTACATTGGCCCTTTCACATTAACGAAAGGCAGAATTTTTGTCCTCCTGCAGATAAACACATTCTGGGTGTAGATTTAGTATTTGCCATAGTATCATCAATAAAGGACTAATCCTTTATCAATTGCTGTGTGACTGAGGACATATTGTTTACATAACAAGCTGACATTCAGGCAATTTCATTGGTATTACTATGTGCTCCATCACCCTTTATTTTTTTTTAATAATTTTATTAAATCATAATTGTGCAATCATAGGGGAGAATGTGCTTCATATACAATCAGAAACATTTTGATCATACTGTGAGAGATAGCATTTTCTTAATCACTTCATAGCATTTTCTTAATCACTATATAAAGACATTGATACTCTACATTTAATAAGTTTCACCAGTACCCTACTAAGAAGCACCATAGGTGTGATCCCACTAATTGCCCTCCCTCCACCCATCCTCCCCCCTCTCCTCCCCTCCCTTTCCCTTTTCCCTGTATTCTTGTGCTATAATTGGGTTTTAGCCTTCATATGAAAGCTATAAATTAGCTCTATATTAGGACTGAGTACATTGGATACTTTTTCTTCCATTCTTGAGATACTTTGCTGAGAAGAATATGTTCCAGCTCCATCCATGTAAACACAAA